>CM044013.1:17677059-17801054 GCA_024085815.1 Flaveria linearis
ACGTCTAATCTATATAATTCATTAATATAAATAAAATAAGTTAAATAAAGAGATTCATATCGTATGAAAGTTTGATTTTAGTTCGGGTTCGGGTTTATAACTTGAAAATGACGGATGTTACACGGCGATCGGTGTCGGCAACGGGCGATCAGGGTGGCAGCGGGCGATCAGGGTCGGTAGCGGGGCGGCTGTGGTCGCGGTTGGGGTCGGCGGGGGTCGGCGGAATTTGAAATCCTTCAATATTTGAAATGATTTTGAAATCCTTCAATTAAAGGAATTTGAGACAATTAATTCCAATTACAATTCCAATTACAATTCCAATTACAATTCCAATTCCTTTTCTTAACCAAACGTATTAAGAATGAAATTCAAATTTTAATTCCATCAAATTTCTACCAACCAAACACAATGACCAATGGAATTCAGATTCTACTTTCATTGAATTCCTCTGAATTCCGTTGAATTACTGCATACCAAACGTCTCCTTAGTTTTATTTAAGAATTAGAAACTTAATATGCATCTTCTCTTCATAATGTTTATGCAGCGTGCAAAATCTTTTTTTTCAAATGTTAGGTGACTCAAAAAGATGAACACACATATTGTTTGGTTTAGTATCTTGTATTCACACTCATCCAAACCTAAATGCATTATTATCTTTGTTTATAATCTAATGTTCTTATATCGGTTGGTTATCATGTTTGAACCTAATATTAATTATAACGCATACGATAGATATAGAGATTCATTTACCAAGGATCTTCTCGTATGATCTTATCTAGTAAAATAAAAATACATTTAGTAGGATCTTTATTTTAACGAGCTTAGTTTTATCTAAGTGTAGAAACTTAATATGCATGTTCTCTTCTTAATGTTTATGCGAAGCTTTTTTAATTTTTTTTTTTTCCAAATGTTAGGCGTCTCCAAAATTGATGAACAGCATACATGTACATATAGTCTGGTTTAATATCTTGTATCACACTATTCAGAACAAATGTATTATTATCTTTGTTTCTAATTGATGTGCTCCAAATTATACATAAAAACACTATCAAAAGCAAATCATTTATTCCTTCCCGAAATATGATGATTATGTACTTAAAATCATTCAATTGTGTTTTCAGGTGTTGTGAAGGGCAAGATGGACAAAAGGAGCATAATGGACAAGAAATTGAAGAAATTCAAGCTTAAAGCTCCAAGCATGGGGCCGTGCCTCATTAAGCACGCCCACATGCCTTGCCTGAAACACACCCCCGTGCTAATTTGGCACACCCCCGTGATTGGACATCTGACAGGACAAAAGTACTGTTCCCCAAAAGTAGTCACGGGGTCGTGCCCTATATCCAACACGGGGCCGTGATACCCCCTTTCACGGGGTCGTGCCCTATTCGTCACGGGGCCGTGCCCGACAACTCCTGTGCGTATGATCCGACCAACTTTCGTAAGCATTGTACTAACACGGGGCCGTGCCTTTTTGTCACGGGGCCGTGCTTAAACACTCCGGGATGCCTATAAATAGAAGTCCAAGTTCATCATTTTGCAAGTTTTTGGTGGGAGTGATACTCTGCAGAATTGTCTCGGGAATCAAGTCTTGAAGATCATTTGGAGGCTCGGGAGGTGCATACAACACTTGGAAGAGGCTCGGGATTGTCTAAACACCATCCATTATGGATCATTGGTTTGATTGTTCTATTTTATCAATGAGACCTTAACTTTCTGATCATTTACGGGTTCCCTTTTATTAGTCTGAGAAATCTACAGTAATTTTTATGGTTTTCTAAAATTAGTGGTATGTTAGAATAGAACTTGATCAACTCTCTTCTTACATTAAGTTATGTTTTCAGAAATCGTATGTCGAAAAGGACACAAAAGATTTACCTACATCACTAGGGCCTTGACCTAAGCAGTAAATCTCAACCTGTGTTGGTTCTGGTCACTACGGAGTGGATAGACAAGAAATCACGTCAGCTCATCTTTATAAACGTTAACACCATTACTTTATTCAATATCTTTAATCACACCACCACTTCATCACAATTACATAAGTGTAATCCAAGTTAGGATGATAGCCTTTATCCCTGATCTTAAATCCAAAAGTTTCAACTTGTTTTACTTTATTTCTTATTTTTATTGTTAGTTTAAAACCCTAAAGAAACCCTAATTTACGTCAATGCAACTTATCATTCTCTTAAACAAAAATTGATAGTTAATTATAAGGATTGTTGAGTAGTCTTAGTGTGTCCACGGATTGATACTCGGTTCTTACCATCACTATATTACCTCACGATAGGTGCACTTGCCTTTTGTGTGTGTAGTTAGTAGTAGTAACAACCATTTAAAACTGAATCTGTGCGAAAAATTCTTTATCAAAAATATATATACTTTCACACCGCATCAAGTTTTTGGCGCCGTTGCCGGGGACACACGGCAAGTTTGAAAGACAATCTAAATTTTTGACTGTCATGTTTATATCTTGTTAATATTTTTGTTCAAATTCATTTTAATTTTGTAGTTAGTTTGCCTTAGTTAGTTTAGTTACATTTGCCTGATTCATTTTAAGCCTTAGTTAGTTTATGCTTCCTTAAGTTAGTGTATGTCCGACTCGTCTAGTCCTGAACTTGTTTCACCTCTTTCGGAACCTGAACGACTTTTCCGACAAAGGTTACGTGAAAGACCGCAACAAGCAGCAACAATCATCGAAGAAGACATCTCGGAAGATACACCATCCGAAGGAGACATGGCTAATCAAGACGAGGAAATGAAGATGACGCACTATGCCACACCATCAATCGACGGTTATGAGTCTAGTGTTGTCCAACCAGCAATAGCGGCCAACAATTTCGAGATTAAGTCTAGTATTATCCAACTCGTAGAGAACTCTGTTCAGTTTCACGGATTGCAAGACGAAGACCCTAACGCTCACATCTCACGATTCCTTCGTATCTGTGCAACATTCAAAATCAATAACTGTTCAGACGATGCTATTAGACTACGACTTTTTCCATTTTCACTTCGCGGTCGAGCCATTGACTGGCTTGATTCACTTCCGCCTGGTTCCATCACCACATGGCGGAAATGGCTGAACAATTCCTGTTGAAATACTTTCCACCCGATCGCACTGCCAAATTGAGAAGCAGCATCACAAGCTTTCGCCAAGATGATGATGAATCATTACACGCAGCGTGGGAGAGATATAAAGGTCTCCTTCGGAGATGCCCACATCACGGACTTGATCTGTGGCTGCAGTGTCAAACTTTTTATGATGCAATCAGCGGAGCACACAAACAAGCTGTAGACCAAAGTGCGGGAGGAGATTTCGGAAGTGTCACACCAACAGAAGCATACCAAGCCCTAGAGAAGGCAGCTAAGAAGAGCTTTGCTTACAACCCCTTGAGAAACAAAATCAACTCTAGAGGAATTCATCAAGTAGACTCTGAGACGCTGATCACAGCCCAGTTAGAATCCTTAACCAAACGATTCGAACAATTGCAAGCTGAACTTAAAAAGACTCCAACACGATGCAACACATGTGGAAACTCACACAAGACCAATGAATGTCCCCAAGGCATTATGATGATTGAAGATGTTGACTACGTAGGAGACCCAAACAACTCATATAACAACAACTCAAATTGGAGGAGCAATCCGAATTACAGAGAAGCGGGTAACAACCAACCATCATCTGGATTCAACCGTAGGCCACCTTACCAACAACAGAAACCAACATATCAAGGTCCAAGCAGTAGTAATCAAGACCGTGGAGCATCATCAATGGAAGATTTATTGCAGCAATTGTTGTTAACCACACAAGCCACAGATAAGTACATCCAGAAATCTGATCGAAGAAATGAGGAAAGGTTCCAAAGAAACGAGGCTGACATCAAAAGCAACAAAGCATCATTGCAAACCATTGAAAACCAGGTAGGTCAGATAGCACAACAACTATCTGCGAGACCCCAAGGTGCTTTGCCTAGCAATACTGTAACAAACCCCAATGCTCAAGTCAAAGCCATCACCACAAGGAGTGGCAAAACCACTCAAGGTGATGCACCTGTATTACAGCCCATCCTTGAAGAAATAGAACTCGAGACACCACGTAATACAAGTGACAAGCAAAAGCAACCTGTCATTGTTGAAGAACCAGCCAAGAAATACGTACCACCACCACCTTATGTTCCACCACCTCCATATCCCGGTCGTCTGAGACAACAACGAATGAGGCACAATATGGCAAATTTCTGGGATTGTTCAAGCAACTCCACATTAATCTGCCATTGGTGGAAGCCTTAGCCCAAATGCCAAATTATGCTAAGTTTTTAAAGGGTGTGTTGTCAAACAAGAAGAAACTGGAAGAGTTATCACATCTAGTTTTGAATGAGGAATGCTCGGCAGTTCTTCAAAACAAACTACCTCAAAAGATGACTGATCCAGGGAGTTCCACCATACCTTGCCTAATAGGAAATCTTTCTGTCAGCAACGCGTTAGCCGATTTAGGTGCTAGCATTAACCTCATGCCTTATGCATTTTTTGAAAAGTTAAACTAGGTGAGCCTAGACCTACTCGTATGAGCATTCAATTAGCTGACCGTTCTGTCAAATATCCGAGGGGCATTGTTGAAAATCTCTTAGTTAAAATCGACAAGTTCGTATTTCCTGTTGATTTTGTGATCCTCGACATGGATGAGGATAAGAATGTTCCTCTCATCTTAGGTCGACCTTTCTTAGCAACCGCTCGAGCCCTCATTGATGTTTGCACCGGCAAACTCACACTCCGAGTGGATGAGGAGGAAGTGACATTTGACATAGGACAATCCATGAAACATCCTCAACATCATGACGATTCACTCTATTATATTGATGTTTGCGACTCAATCATAAGCTGTCATCTGAAGAACACTCGTCAAATTGAAGCTTGCGATACTCAATTAATAGAAATCCAAACCACTGAGCCCGTCTGTGAGCACCAGATCATTCCAGAACTCGAAGTTGACGAAACATCATCTTGTCAAGAAGCATTTGAGATCATCGATCAAGAATTAGAACCTAAAGCCAAACCTTCCATCGAAGACCCTCCGGCTTTAGAACTCAAAGAACTTCCGTCTCATCTCGAATACGCTTTTCTTGAAAATACCTCTCAGCTTCCTGTCATAATCTCATCCGCCCTATCAAAAGATGAGAAGAATAAATTGCTCAATGTGCTGAAGGCACATAAACGAGCAATTGCATGGAAAATCATGGACATCAAGGGAATCAATCCATCCTTTTGCACTCACAAAATATTAATGGAAGAGGACTTCAAATCCGTCATTCAACCTCAAAGACGTTTAAATCCGAGCATGCAAGAGGTGGTGAAGAAAGAAGTAATCAAACTGTTAGATGCCGGTTTGATTTACCCTATTTCTGATTCGCCATGGGTCAGTCCCGTCCAAGTTGTTCCAAAGAAAGGAGGAATGACTGTGATAACTAACGAAAAGAATGAGCTTATTCCAACTCGTACGGTTACAGGATGGAGAGTTTGCATCGATTATCACAAACTCAATGACGCCACAAGAAAGGATCACTTTCCTTTACCTTTCATTGACCAAATGCTCGAGAGACTCTCTGGAAAAATGTTCTATTGTTTCCTTGATGGTTTCTCAGGGTACTTTCAAATTCCCATTGCTCCCGAAGATCAAGAGAAAACGACATTCACTTGTCCATATGGCACGTTTGCGTATCGACGAATGCCTTTTGGATTGTGTAATGCTCCTGCTACATTTCAAAGATGCATGGTAGAAATTTTTCATGACATGATTGAAATCAATGGAAGTTTTCATGGATGATTTCTCAGTCTTTGGAAACTCATTCGAACAATGTCTTGAAAACCTGGAAAAAATGCTGGTTAGATGCGAGGACTCTAACCTTGTTCTAAATTGGGAAAAGTGTCATTTCATGGTTACTGAAGGAATAGTGTTGGGACACAAGATCTCTCGAACAGGCCTCGAAGTTGATCAAGCCAAAGTTGACACTATTTCCAAACTGCCATATCCCACAACCGTGAAAGAAATTAGAAGCTTCCTAGGTCACGCAGGATTCTATCGCCGTTTCATTAAAGACTTCTCAAAAATCGCACGACCGATGACTCAACTTCTTGAGAAAGATGCAAAATTCGTGTTTTCCAACGAATGCATCAGTGCATTTGATCTGTTAAAAGATAGGTTGGTCACCGCTCCAATTATGGTTTCCCCAGATTGGACGTTACCATTTGAACTCATGTGCGATGCAAGCGATTTTGCGGTAGGAGCCGTGTTAGGACAAAGGAAAGACAAGCAATTCCACCCAATTCACTATGCGAGCAAAACCTTAAACGACGCACAAGAAAACTACACAACCACCAAGAAAGAACTTCTCGCAGTAGTTTTCGCATTTGACAAATTCCGCTCGTATCTAGTCCTGTCAAAAAAAGTCGTCTATACCGATCATGCAGCCCTACGTTATCTGTTCAACAAACAAGATGCAAAGCTGAGATTGATACGATGGATACTTCTGCTTCAAGAATTCGACATTGAGATTCGTGACAAGAAAGGAGCAGAAAATCTAGCGGCTGATCATCTTTCGCGTCTTGAAGATTCGAACCATCCACAAACCGAGGAATTCAAAATAAATGATAATTTTCCTCACGAATTCCTTTTGAACATCCAATCTTCAATCGATGAGTATCCTTGGTTTGCCGATTTCGCAAACTATTTGGCAACGGAATCCTTCTCAAAGGAATGACTTATCAGCAAAAGAAGAAATTCTTTACTGAAATTAAGCATTACTATTGGGAAGATCCGTACCTATTCAGAATCGGTGCGGACCAACTCATTCGAAGATGCGTGTACGGAAGTGAAGCGGAACAGATCCTAAGGCACTGTCATGAAGGACCCACGGGAGGCCACCATGGAGCAACTCTAACAGCCAAAAAGGTCTTCGATTCTGGATTCTATTGGCCCACGATCTTCAAGGACGCTCACAACATGGTACGCACCTGTGATGCATGTCAAAGAGCAACCAACATCTCGACACGGGATGAGATGCCTCAGAAACCCGTTCAAGTATGCGAGGTATTTGATGTATGGGGTATTGATTTCATGGGGCCATTCCCGGTATCATTTGGAAATCATTACATCTTAGTAGCAGTTGATTATGTCTCAAAATGGGCCGAAGCTCAAGCCCTGCCTACCAACGATGCAAGAAATGTTGTCAGATTCCTTAAGAAATTATTCTCTCGTTTTGGTACCCCAAGGCTTTGATTAGTGATCGAGGAACCCATTTTTGTAACAACCAGCTCGAAAGAGCAATGGCTCGTTATGGAGTAAACCATCGCTTTACAACCGCTTATCATCCACAAGCGAATGGGCAAGCGGAAGTCACTAATCGAGGTATCAAACGAATCCTAGAAAAAACCGTAGGACAAAATCACAAGGACTGGTCTGCCAAGCTAGACGATGCATTATGGGCTTTTCGAACAGCCTTTAAGACTCCCATTGGCACAACACCGTTTAAACTCGTTTATGGGAAGTCGTGTCATCTACCTGTGGAACTGGAACATAAAGCCTATTGGGCACTCAAAGCAGCAAACCTAGACCAAGGCCTTGCAGGAAAGAACGATTTCTACAAATCCATGAACTAGAGGAACTGAGAGAACAAGCATACGAAAACGCTAGGGTTTACAAGGAAATTCCACGACTCTCGTTTAAGGAGCACTAAACGATTTCATGTGGGGGAACGTGTCTTACTGTATAACTCTTGTTTACGTCTGTTTCCCGGAAAGTTAAAATCACGTTGGTCTGGACCTTACACGATTAAAAATGTGTTTCCAAATGGTGCCATCGAAATTGACAACCACGACGGTTTAAGTTTCAAAGTGAATGGACATCGTTTAAAGCCATATAACGATGGGCCAACCAAGATTTTCTCGGAGGAATTACACCTCCGCCCCGACGAGGATTAAGTGTGGGGAAGGGTCGCGCCGAAAACCCGAAACGAAAACACGGCACTTGTACATAGATTTTGTCTGAAATTTTTAGCTTTTTGTAGACTCCCAAGCACAAGCACGGGGCCGTGCCCCACCAAGCACGCCCCCGTGACTCTGACAAATATTTTCCACGATCTCCGCTGACGACTCTGGAACGTTACAGGACTAATTTAAGGCGACTTCTGACAAGCACGGGGTCGTGCCTACCCAAGCACGCCCCCGTGATCAACTTTGCAGACCTGTGTATAAATACCACACTTGTTCCAAGCTTTCATCACACCCATTTCTGCTCAAAATCTCACGAAGAAGGGATGAAAGAATCCAGTCAAGGAAGTTCCAATTGGAATCCTGCAACGAAGCCCCGGTCTGAAACTAGAGAGCCAACGACTCAAGAATATTTCTTTAAGCTCCATGAGCTAATCAAGAAATTGAAGGAGATGAATCTCACCGCAACTCAACGCTTGGCTGAACTTATCCAGAAAGTTCAAGAAATGAGCGAGGAGTTTCCATCAATCGTCGGCTTGCAGAACTTAGCAACCGCACTTCGCACTACCCTCTCCCAACCCTTCCACACGAAATGTGTGGAGGCTTCTTCTAGAGGCATTTCGTGAAGGGTCATGTGCGCTAGTGCCCGTTAAGGAGTCTGGTTTTGCAGTTTCAGATTCCCGGTTATTAACGTATTATGTAATCGTAGGAGATAAGGAAAATGTAATTGTCGCTTGGTCCGCTTATTTGAATTCTAGAACTAATTCCGTAACTTCTCTGATGAATTGGATACGTCAAAACTTAGCCCGGTAAATTACGCAACGCGCGAAATTGGAAAACGGAACAACAAAAGACTGAACCAAAACTGCATAAAGCAATCACGGCCCCGTGCCCACATAGGCACGCTCCCGTGACGACAAAAATTCGACACAATCTGACTTGTTTCAGCATTTTGTCTTGTTCCCCATCAATGATGAATGTTAAAACCCGAAATTTGGCCTGCAACGTCGTATCCTCTTCATCTTGTGACCATTTTTCATTTCTTCCTTCACATTTTCAAGCATCCTTTCAAGAGATTTAATCAAAAGGTTAGTATGCTAATTCCCATGATTATGATAGCCATTTGAATGTATTTAGGTGATTAGGTCTCTAAACAACCGAAATCCTAATGATTATATGTAAGAGCTTGTGCTTAAACATATTATGGAATTATGAATGCTTTATGCCTCTTTGTTTATGTTCTCTTGAAAGTTGATTAGTGTTGTTTAGTTTGATTAGTTAGTTATTAGTATTAGTATGTTTCCCGTTAGTGTTAACAAGACTTTCTTCATAATGTGTGGTGATTTCTTTGTTAATCATGTTCAAGTTACGAGAATTGGCAAGTAGTGTTGAAACATTATATATTTTTGTCTTGAATTATTAACAATTGCTCAAAATGTTTAACGTATAATCTTTGGTTTTTCAAGCAAGAAAATAACAAATTTATGCTTAATCAAGGATTTACAAACAAAACCACATTTGATTGAGTTGAAATTTCATGCTTCAAAATGTTAACCACACCCCCATGTTTAACAAACTTTTCGAACGTGTCAACTGTTTTTCAACACAAGTTCACAAAAAGGGGTGACGTGGCTTTTGAAAATCAATTTTTTCCCTAAAATAAATAGACTATTCCGAAAATTTGTTTTGTATATGTTAACTGATTTGTCAAAATTTCAGGATCATGAACCATCCATACTTACAATTTGGCGGAAACCGTGAAAGATGGTGTCGTGATCGATTGCAAAGGCTCTTGCAAAGGGCTGAAAGGTCGCATTTGCAAGCCGATGAGAAACCTTGATGGCTGTCGGACAGCTCGAAAGATACAACAATTTATTGAGTATTCAGTGGAAGCGGTTGTTTTCACAAAACAGGCCTTCCATTTATGAACTAACTCTTGAATTTTTAGCATCTTTCAGATTCAGCATGAAAGACTCCGACCCTTGGGATGAGGAAGCAGTTACATTCAGGCTGGGTGGACATTGGCGAAAAACATCCATCGCTTTGTTTGGTGTCTATCTGGGAATATATACAGAACAGGAAATGGAGGAGGAAGCAATCTCAGGAATGCCAGCTTATCATACATTTCCAGATGAGGAAAGTAGGGACGCAGAAAGCGGCGCCATGAGAAAGCATTTTGGGAGAAGATTGGAACAGGGGCATTCAACTCAAGTAAAACCAAGAGTAGTCAGATTCGGGACCCGTTGCTACGATACATACATCGGTTCTTAGCCATTCGATAACAGCTCGTGGCCAAAGCGAGGGAGTTGTTAGTTTGAGAGACCTGTTTATCTTATACTGTATGACTAATCATTTGCCATGCAACATTGGGTATTTGTTTTGTAACTTGTTTGCCAGGAATGCAACTGCAGGTGCCCCGACACCAATGTTTGGAGGAAGCTAGATCCTGAACTTATACGAGAGTTATGGGTGTAACACGAAGGGAACCGAAGGAGTAATGCCAGGGTTGTTGGACTTAAGCATTTGCACAAGCATGTACATGATCACAACCTTACCAAATGGACAACCGAGATTCATGGATAGGAAGGGACAAATCTGGGATCCGGCAGATCCCGAGGAGATTATCATGGACCTTGATATGCCAACACATCATGAAGACGCTGGGGCCTCCAGCTCACACGCCGGAGAATTTCCAACCATGTTAGACCTTTATGAAGCAATCCAGACCACCAGTGACCATGCAAGGAGATCATTCGAATACGCGCAACAAGCTTTCAACCGCGTCGAAAATCTGAACTCTCGAGTGGACGACCTGAGCAATGATGTCACGTACATCAGAAACCGAATGTATCATGAGTGGGGGGATATCCCACCACAAAGCCCTTGAAAATCCACATCACTTTCAGGGGCCGGGCACAGTCGTTTTGTGCCAATCTATCCTTTACTTTATGTCATTTTCTTTTATTTTATGTGTTTAGGATTTTAATGTTTTCAATAAATGGACGATATTTCAGGTGATCCCGATGGTTCTCGCAAGCAAAGGCAAAAGTCGACTTCATCATATTTTGGGGAGTATCTCGTTTCCATTCCTTGTTTTAATTTATCTATCACATTGGGGACAATGTGAATTTTAAGTATGGGGATGGGATTAATCGAGACACATACTTAATACTTTGCTAAAAACAGGTCCAAATTGAAAATTTTTAACAAAATCACTTAACCATTATTTTTGTGACACGAAGCCAAAAATTAAACAATTTTTGATAAGCCAAATTATAAATATACGTTTTCGGGAAATAAATAAGTAAATAAGGAAATCCAAATAAAAGTTGAAAATATTTTTTATGATATCCTTAAAAGCAATAATCAAGTAAACATATGTAATCATGCAAAATGAAACACTTTTACCCAATTCCATCCATTTGTGAGTTTATTTTTAGCCTTAAACAGCTTTTGCAAACCTTTGCAATTTTACTTTCATTCTGGATTCAATTGAGAGTACCTCATGATACGTGTGATTAGAACTTGCTTTGGGTATACATTTCAAGACCTTAATTAGTATTTTCTGCATAAAAATGAGTTAGGCATTAGGAAACCCTTAACCATTCAAGCCCCAACCATTTTCTTTTAATCTTCCCTACCCGAACGTCAACCCTAGTTAGCCCCGTTGAGCTTAAACATTTTATTTTTATCACCCGAATCACCAAGTCACTCAACCAAAAGCCTTCAACAAAACCCATTTTTCGTTAAAGACACGATTTTGGTTTATATAAAAAAGAGAAAAGAAAAGAAAAGAAAAAAGAGAAAAAGAGAAAAAGAAAGAAAAATTTGGTCTTTTACCGGCAGACCTAAAAGAACTGGAATGCATTCTTTTGATTTTAATTTACTTTGTTGCCTTCATCACGCAAAACCGGGACTTCCCCCGGAAATCCGCGAACAAATTTACAACCTCACGTACGACGCAAGAAAGAAATGGCGAAAAAAGGAACAAGTTCCGCCATTTTGTGGAATTTCAAAGAGCGCCATAAAGAGACGGGCAAAAAGATACGAAAGATGCCCGAATTGTGGAAATTGGTCACACGATGGAAAATGCAAAAAGAACCAAACTGAGTCCCAATACGAATACACAGAACTGATCCGATTGGGTGCTATTAGGCTTCAAGCCGAACGATCCTTACGAAAGGATAGTTTGTGTATCTTCGGGTAAAGGATGAAGTAAGGTTTCTAAAAGCAAAATATGGTCTTGACAATCTGACCTTAAACGAGTCCTCAAGTTAGCATATCCCTTCTGGCTTGAAGTATTGTATAGGGAACTTTTTACTGCTTTCCTTGTAGTTTATGTTAGAAAAATAAACCAAGACCGTCGTCTTTAGCATTTAGCCACTTTTTCCAAACATTCCACACCCGAGCCCGAGCCAAGTTACAACCCATCAAAGACCTAATGATTTATGCAAGTAAATATCTAAGTAGGTGGAGAATTGATCCCTTAGCAAGCTTATGATTCCACACGTATTCATGCTAGGCAATTGAGCGTATTAGTCATACTTCATCTTATGTATGGCTCCATATATTAAGCCGAGCGTGAGTGTGTTTTGTGAGGAGTGTGGATTTTTGCATGGTTATAATCTTTACTAACAATCCCATTGCTTGCTAGGATATCATTCTATACATGCTTAAAATGTTTGCATTTGGATGAAATAATTTTTACTTGCATATTTCCCGAAAGACATATTTATCTTTTGTTTTATTTGGTTTTTGGTGGAGTTGTCATTTTAAGTGATCTGCTTGAGGACAAGCAAAGTTTAAGTGTGGGGATATTTGATGTGCTCCAAATTATACATAAAAACACTATCAAAAGCACATCATTTATTCCTTGATTTCTCCCGAAATATGATGATTATGTACTTAAAATCATTCAATTGTGTTTTCAGGTGTTCTGAAGGGCAAGATGGACAAAAGGAGCATAATGGATAAGAAATTGAAGAAATTCAAGCTTAAAGCTCCAAGCATGGGGCCGTGCCTCATTAAGCACGCCCCCATGCCTTGCCTGAAACACACCCCCGTGCTAATTTGGCACACCCCGTGATTGGACATCTGACAGGACAAAAGTACTGTTCCCCAAAAGTAGTCACGGGGCCGTGCCCCATATCAACACGGGGTCGTGATACCCCCTTTCATGGGGCCGTGCCCCATTTGTCACGGGGTCGTGCCCGACAACTCCTGTGCGTACGATCGACCAACTTTCGTAAGCATTGTACTAACACGGGGTCGTGCCTTTTTGTCACGGGGCCGTGCTTAAACACTCCGGGAAGCCTATAAATAGAAGTCCAAGTTCATCATTTTGCAAGTTTTTGATGGGAGTGATACTCTGCAGAATTGTCTCGGGAATCAAGTCTTGAAGATCATTTGGAGGCTCGAGAGGTGCATACTTAGAAGAGGCTCGGGATTGTCTAAACACCATCCATTGTGGATCATTGGTTTGATTGTTCTATTTTATCAATGAATCCATATCTATCTTCTATGTTGTTTGTTATATTACAGCTCATTATGAGCTAAACTCCTATTATCATCCTACTTGGATGAAACTTATGTAATTTGTGATGAATTAATGGTGTGATAAATATTGTGTTAACGTTATGGTGGTCTTGGGAAAACTTTCGATGGGTAGCACCTACATTTGAACGGGGGGTTATAAGTTTATGGTTTGTAATTGTGATTGTCATACACGGTTGAAAAACGTATGATCAACTTTTATTCATAACAACTATGGCTAATTAACTAGAGATGGTTATTAGAAATCATAAGACCTTAACTTTCTGATCATTTACGGGTTCCCTTTTATTAGTCTGAGAAATCTACAGTAATTGTTATGGTTTTCTAAAATTAATGGTATGTTAGAATAGAACTTGATCAACTCTCTTCTTACATTAAGTTATGTTTTCAGAAATCGTATGTCGAAAAGGACGCAAAAGATTTACCTACATCACTAGGGCCTTGACCTAAGTAGTAAATCTCAACCTGTGTTGGTCCTGGTCACTACGGAGTGGATAGACGAGAAATCGCGCCAGCTCATCTTTATAAACGTTAACACCATTACTTTATTCAATATCTTTAATCACACCACCACTTCATCACAATTACATAAGTGTAATCCAAGTTAGGATGATAGCCTTTATCCCCTGATCTTAAATCTAAAAGTTTCAACTTGTTTTACTTTATTTCTTATTTTTATTGTTAGTTTAAAACCCTAAAGAAATCCTAATTTACATCAATGCAACTTATCATTCTCTTAAACAAAAATTGATAGTTAATTATAAGGATTGTTGAGTAGTCTTAGTGTGTCCACGGATTGATACTCGGTTTTTACCATCACTATATTACCTCACGATAGGTGCACTTGCCTTTTGTGTGTGTAGTTAGTAGTAGTAACAACCATTTAAAACTGAATCTGTGCGAAAAATTCTTTATCAAAAATATATATACTTTCACACCGCATCACTAATCTAACATTCTTATATTAATTAGCTTGCTGTCATGTTTGAACTTATTACAAATCATATGATAGAGATAGAGATAGAGATTTGTTTACCAACGATCTTCTAGTATGATTTTATCTGTTAATAAAAATACAATTAATAGGATCTTGGTTTTGATGATCTTAGTTTTATCTAAAAATAAAGAGTTATCTTGATCTCAAGTTGCCATTCCTCCTCCGTTAAGTTAAAAGTATTTGTTAGCGGGTTATAAACATTTCCAGTTTTGTTCTTAAGCTTTGACTAAGCTGCAAATTTTGATTTCAAGTAATCATAGCGGTTCTTCATTTGTTTTTGATCCACTATGAACTCATGTTCTGTTTTCAATTTTTCAGCAACGTTCCTCCATGAAATTGCTTTCAGGCTACTACCCTCACGTCCATGAAGTGTAATTTCATGAATACATGATTCTAGGAAGGTTTTATCAACTCCTTCAACCTTCCAGTTAATCCTAATCTTTTTCTCAGCCATTTCTTTAGAAGAATCTATCAATTACAAATACAATCCATAAACTACAAATACAAGTTGATTCATACAAAGTTCAGATAATCAATTCCTAATCCAAAGATTTCCTTGTGTAAGACCCATTGAAATCAAAGTTCAGTTCAAAATTTAGACTTCAGACATTCAAAGTCAATGCTATCAAAACACAAATTTGAGATGAAATCTTTGCTTTCTCTCTTATCTCCAAAATGTTATTATTGTATATAGTTACATGCAGATGTTAATCTTTTCTTAAAAAGAAACAATTTTTATCAATTTTGATTTCAATTACACAATCATTTGACTATCAGAAGTCAAATATGGTAAAGTTAAAGAAAACCAAAATCCAACTCGAAATCTTCTGTAAAGACAACATACATCACACAAAACTTCAAGTTAATCATCATCAGCTACTACAAAGAACAAAACATTCATATTAGCATATCATCACTATCATCACATAACGAATCAGAAACCCTAATTCCCAAATTAGATACACCCTTCAACCAATCAAATCAAAACCAAAAAACCCCCAACTTCCCACTCAAATCTCAACACCAATTGCTCCAAAAAAAACAATCAAAACAACTCCAATAACTTAATTCCGATGGAAACAAGAGAATCTACAGAATCCCACTATACCGATACCCTAAATCACCACCACATTCATGTAAAATCTCAAGCGCAAGCTCTAATTGATCATCCAAATACCTATCTAACAAACTCACCTTCGATTTCACCTGCGGTGGCGGTTGCGGCAGAGGAAGAAACAGACCTCAGCGGCGCGGCGGAAGGCGGCAGAGGAAGAAACAACCGACGGTGAAATCGACGGCGACGGCGGAGGCCGAGCGGTGGTGGACGGAGGCGAGATGTTGCAGCGCAGGACTTGAGCAGCGCAGGGGATGAATTTGGTCAGACTTGGTTTGATTGATGACCTAATAAGAGGCAAATAAGTGCCTCTTTTTCAATCAGAGGAAGACAATCAAACAGGAGATGTCTGACCGAGTCAGACTTAACATCTGACCAAGCTCAATAAGAGCTAAACAAACAGGTCCTTAATTTTAATTTTACTCCCTGAAGTTTATTAAAGTAACATTTTCCTCCAAAAGATTAATAACATCAATTTAACTTTGAAAGTTTCATATGTTGTTTTAATTTCACTTCAAAAGTTTTATTATTTTGGATAAAGTTAAAACAACTAATTAAACTTTTGAATTAAAACTGAAACAACTTATGAAACTTTTGGAGGTAAATTGGTATTTTTAATCTTTTGAAAGAAAATGGTTATTTTAAAAAACATCAAGTAGTAAAGTCGAACTTAACTCAAAAATAAATTAAACATGCATGTTCTCTTCATGATGTTTATGGAACATGAAAAAGCTTTTTTTTCTTTTCAAAATGCTAGGCAACTCCAAAATGATGATCTTTGTTTATAGTCTCACGTTCTTATATTAGCTCGCTATCATGTTTAAACTTTAATGATTGGGTTATTAGATTTTAATAATCTCAACTTTTATTTATGGACCGGGATTGATTATAACTCAAGAAATGTTTACAGACACTCCTAACTTTGAATTTATTTTCATCCAATGATCCCTCAATAAGTGAGACTTAACACGTTAGTTTTTATGATGAAATAAGGCCAACTTTGAGTCATTTTTTAACTCCAGCACCGCCAAGTCTCAATTTGGTCCGATTTCCATTGTCTAACCTCCATCATCACCTGAAATGTACCTCCAACGAGTTCGGTGGTTCAAATCAGGAGGTGAAGATGGATGGGTTTTTGGGTGTGAAAATTTTAAATTGACGGACCTGATAATAGATTTCAACTTTTTGTTTAGTGTTTTGACCACAAAACAGTTCATGTCATAAAAAAACTAACGGGGTTAACTCTCAGTTAGTAAAGGATTGTTGAAGGAAAATAAACTCAAAGTTGAGAGTATCTATAAATATTTACTGAGTTGTGATTAATCCGGCCAATAAATAAAACTTAGGATTATTAAAATCTAATAACCCTAATGATTTTATCATACAATTAGTATGTGATACTAATTATAATCCATAGGATAGATAGATATATAGGTTCATTTACTAAGCATCTTCTAGTATAATCTTCTAGTAAAATGAAAATACAAATAACAAGATCTTAATTATGATGATCTCAATTATAGAAACCTAACATGCAATGTTTATGGAGCATATACGTGAAATCTTTTTCTCAAATGTTAGGCGACTCCAAAATAGATGAAAATACACAGAGTGTTTGGTTCAATGTCTTGTATTCACACTCTTTGAAACACAAACCAATGATTTCGAAACCGGACCGGACCGGCCGGTCCGACCGGTTCGACCGGGAACCGGTGATGAAGCCGGTTCGGTTCGGTGGTTTTGGACCGTTTTCGGTTGAACCGGCCGGTTCATGCGGTCGACCGGTCCGACCGGAACCGGCGAACCGGGTTGAACCGGTTTTTGGAATATTTTTTTTAATTTTAATAGAAAATATTATTGGATATGGATTAAGGAACACAGGTTCGTTAATTTGGACTATGTTTACTTTAATGGTATGTATTTTGGATGTTGTTTTGGATTAAGGAACACCGGTTCGTTAATATAAATATTTAGAATTTTTTTATATTTTTTTAAATATTTATGACGTCATCCGGTTCGTAATCCGGTCCGACCGGTCCGACCGGTCCGACCAGTGAACCTCTAGGTCGTCCGGTTCGATTTCCGGTTCGGTTTTGAAAACATTGACACAAACACATTATTATCTTTGCTTCTAGACTAAGTTACAAATTTCATCCTTTTATGTATGGTGATATGAAATGGGTCCTTTTGAAAAAATGACTTTCACTCAATGTCATTTTTTACAAAAAGTTATTACGTAATACGTTATTTTTACTAACTGTGGTTAAATAATTCTGTTAAATCAAGGGTATTATTATCATTTTATTTATAAAGGACTAGTTTGTAAGTGTTAAAGTTTCTTTTTATTCTTCAATTCTATTCATTTTTTTCTTTTATTATTTTTATTAATTGATTATTTTGCTTATTTATTTTATATAATATATATTACTTAATTTATTTATTTTTATTATATATTTTCATTATATATATATATATATTATATATGTAACACATAAAATACCACTAATTTTTATTAAACTATTTCAACTCTAATTAAATAGTTTTAATTAATTTAAAGTTTTTTTTAATATCTAGCTTCCTAAGGGCTATATATTTAAAAAAAACCCATCATAATGTATTATTCATATTATTCATCTTTAATTTTTTTAAAAACTCTAAATGGCATGTCAATGTGATAATATTTTTAATCACGTTTATAGTAGTCATTTTGATCCATTAAGATGACTCGACACATAAAGATGCTAATTGGAACCCTTAATTTATCAAGAAATTAACATCTATAATCACTCGTTTAATTCTTTGTTTGTGTTATTTGATTTTTTAATGTAATTTTAATTTTCAGTATATTTAATTCTTAGTTTGTGTAATTTAGAAACGAAATGTTTCATTTTCATTTTTAGTTAAAATTATAGCATACTTAAAGATAATACTCCAAACTAACAATTGTTGAATAAAATTAGCATCCAAAATTTAAACTATGAAAATAAAATACTTCAATCATGTGAAAGACTGAACAAAATTTTTCACCAGATAAATAAAAGAAGTTGATCATAATATTGATCGTAGATATTTAAAACAAATTTTAATAAAAAAATTGTTTCAGTTGTAAAAATTTTAAGAGACTACATGAAGTTTCTAAAAAAATCTAAATAGTGTTGGCAAAAATGATCAATAATCCTTGAAGGAATAAAAACATAAGTCTATCACAAATGAATGAGAAAAGAGTAAGTAAAAAGTAAGTATATATAATAAAATAATTAAAATAGTTTTAAGATGATAAAAATAATATTTCTAATCAAAGAAATGAAAACAAATAAATTTTCCTAAAAAACTATTTCAATTTGTATTAGGTTTTTAATATAAACCATAACCCAAACTATTTAACATAGTTGAAAATTTTATACCAAATGATATTAAAATCTTTATATCATAAGTCAAACTATTTTGCACAGTTAAAAGTTTTATACCAAAGTTATATTAAAATCTTTATACCATACGCCAAACTATTTTAAAATCTTTTTAAACTAAAATAGTAATAAAAAAGCGACAGCGAAACCGACTACTAGTTTACATTATATAACATGAAAAAATATATATTTTTACCCTCTAATTTGTATTCATACAATTAGAAAAATAGATAAATAAATTTTTTAAAAATATATATATATAATAAATTAAAAAACTATTAATAAAAGTATAATTTATAAAAAAACTTTAAAATAATTACGTAATAATATTTAAGATTATAAAATAAAAAGTGTATTAAAAAGATAAGGTACACAAAACAAAAACATAAAGAAAAAAAAAGAGTAGTAAAAAAATTACAGATTTCGTCCTTTAAGTAATAAGGACAAAAAGGTCATTTACACAAAATTAACAGAAAAAATTAACTTTTATTAGTTGAAAGGACATAAAGTATGAAAGTTTTTAAATAAATGGCACTCAATGTAATTATAAAGTTTAAGAAAAAGATCTAAAACTTTAAACATATTTAAAGGATAAAATTTGTAATTTAGTCTTGTTTATAATTATAATTTACTCTACTATATCAGCTTGCTATCATGTTTGAACCAATGTTCTCAGAACCGGATCGGACGTCGAACGGACGGCTTACTGGTTTGGTGGTCGGACCGGTCGGACCGGTCGGACCGGATGGACCGGATTTAACTATATTTAATTATATTTATATATGTAATTAATATAAGTAATTTATATATGATTTATACATATTTTATAGTTATATAAAACTTAACTATATTTGTATATACAAAGTACTAATTTATGGTTTAACACCCCATTTTTACCCACTAAAATCAAAAAAAAAAAAAATTCAAAATCGGTCGGAACCGGCCCGGTTCGCCGGTCCAACCGGCGACTCGGTTCGAACCGGCCGGTTCAACTGCACAAAAACGATCCACTATGGACCGGACCGGACAGGGGGCCGAATCGCGGTCCGACCGGTCGGACGGCCGGTCCGATCCGGTCCTAACAACATTGGTCTGAACTTTAGTAACTCTATCATAAATTTAGTATTTGGTACTAATTACAACCGATATGATAGAGAGAGAGATTCATTTGCTAAGGATCTTCTAGTAAAAATGAAAGTACAGCTAACAAGATCTTGATTTTGGTGATCTTAGTTTTATGTAAGAATAGAAACTTTACATGCATGTGATATCTTCTTAATGTTTATGGGGCATGCAAAATCCAAATGTTAGGTGACTAGATTGTTGGCGGTAATTCCTAACTCGTTTCACAAGTCGGTGAAGTTCGGAGGCCTAAGTTGACAAGTCGGTCAAGTTGGTTTAACATTCAAATTTAGTTTGTTTTATTTACTTGATTAGATTAATATGGTTTATTATTCTAGATAAAGTTCAAATCATATTAGGAGTCATAGATAATTAAGTTAAGCTAGATTATATAAACTCATGTTGGGATAAGTTGTAACTAAGTTTTTAAGATATTTTTTTTTTGTTACAATAAATCATTAAGAGGTAACCAATTCATCTTCTTTCTATATTGATTTTGGACTTGATAGAATAGACTAACATACACAAATATGACGTGGTTCAATATCCAGTATTCACACTCGTCGGAACACAATTGCATTATATTGTCTTTGTTTAATCTAACGTTTTTATATCGGCTTGCTATCATGTTTAAACTTTAATAATTACATCATATAATTAGTATCTGTTAGTAATTACAATGCATATGATAGATATAGAGATTCATTTACTGATGATCTTCTAGTATGATCGTATCTAGTAAAATAAAAATTCAATTAACAGGTTCTTGATTTTAACGATCTTAGTTTTATCGAATTATAGAAACCTGATATGCATGTTCCCTTCATAAACTTAAATGCTTGACGTTATTTCTACCCTTAAATGTGTTCCAAACTTTCTCTTTGAAGCGGTCTAATTGCTAATTTCTTAATTGTGTGGATCCACCAATGTGTTTGTATGGTGAAGATCATTCTCGGGTTATTAAGGTAAAAAAATTTTGAAGATAAAATCAAAGCCATGGGCGAAGCATAAGAGAGACCGGGGCGAAGCATAAGGGAGATCGGGGCCGGGGGCCCCTCTTTTTTTCGTCGGTAGTGTTAAATTTTAGTCCGGTAGTGTAATTTTTAACCCGGTAGTATAAATTTTTATATAAATATCGAGTTCGTCCCCCTAATAAATATTAATTTCGTCACCGCCCCCTACGATAATTTTCAAGCTCCGTCACTGATCAAAGCACTTTAATTGAAGTTTAAAAAAAGATATTTTAACATTAAGTCTTTTATTGGTTTGAATTGTATCTTTATTGATGATATGTTGTAATGAACATTACTACTTTAACAATACTAGTGACATGTGCTATGATTTCGTCGATCTACCATGCCATGTCCAACACTCATGCAATCATGCTTTGCGGGTTAATGACGACATTCTTTTCTTTTTTTCCTTTCATATGTTCTGTATTTATTTTTCTTGTTAGGTCATGGTAAATTAGAGTAGTGGGTTAGTTTATGATAAACTGGAGTAGTCATGAGTAAAATATTTAGTGGTTAATAATAGTAAGTGATGTTAGCGGTTAATTAAAGGCTCTAAATGTAGACAAGGATGCCATGTTTCAACATCCACGCACTTCATTTTGTTGTTCATTCATATATGCATATCCTTGATTAACATTAATATTATACTCTTCATTTTCAAATCATGCAATTGTTTAACCTTACCTCATTCTGCCCTCAGCATGTTCATGAGCAACATCAACCAGTGGCGAAGCTTGAACATCCCCGTAGAGGCGGTGCGAAATTATTTTTTTAGGGGGAGAGGGGTGAACTTGATATTTATATAAAAATTTACACTATCGGATAAAAATTTACACTAACAGACTACAATTTGACACTGTAATTGCAGGATCGATTATGGGTGGTTTTTCTCTCAACTCACTGCGAATAACACTCAGCAAGTAGTCTATAAAGAGTTGATCACAATATACCAAGTAGCAATCAGTAAGAAAATAAACACAGCAAATAAATTTTCAAGGTACTTTTATATATTGCCTCTCAACTCAAAGGATTACAAGACTCTTGGACTCAAATCTCTTATCTAATGAGTTACATGGAGAAGATATATATAATACTACCTACAGCCGGGTATACTTTGATACCAGCTGGACACCTTTAACCTTACATCTATACTACAAGACTCTAGGTGAGGTCTTTCAGACATTTTGCCTGAGAGTTGGTAGTCAGGACATGTCCCTGACTTACCTTTTGTCACCAACTAAAGTTGGTAACACGTACTATCATAAAAAGGTGAACAGTAGAATAAAGTATGGTCAACAACATGGCTCTTTAGAAAGATGCCATGATGTATCAGAGGTCTGCAGCGGACTGTCAGGGACCATACTTATATCTACTGGACATAGCAATGTCTTCCGAAGGATAAAGTACTTCGGAAGAATACCTTCTTCCGAAGCCACTTATACTTCGAAAGACTGCTTCTTCTGAGGCTTGGAGTCTTCTTTGTCTTCGGAAGCTCAGACTTTGTCTTCAGCTCTTTCATCAGACTTTGTCTTCGGAAGCTCAGACTTTGTCTTCAGCTCTTTCATCAGACTTTGTCTTCGGAAGCTCAGACTTTGTCTTCAGCTCTTTCATCAGACTTTTTCTTCGGAAGATAGTCTTCAGCTGTTGGCTTCAGCTGTTGGCTTCAGCTGTTGTCTTCAGCAGTTGACTTCAGCTTTTGCCTTCAGTAGATATCTTCAGTTGTTGGCTTCAGCTGTTGTCTTCAGCAGTTGACTTCAGCTTTTGCCTTCAGTAGATATCTTCAGCTGTTGGCTTCAGCTGTTGTCTTCAGCAGTTGACTTCAGCTTTTACCTTCAGTAGATATCTTCAGCTGTTGTTCTTCAGACTTTCGGAAGATCTCTTGCTCAGCTTCGGAAGCCTTTGAATGTAGTACCAAAAATGACTATGTGAAGTAGTTTTGGTTGCACCAGCCTTATCATGATCCAACAAACTCCCCCTAGGCTGATGCTACCAAAACTTCACTTCCCTCTTCTTCTCAAAGCTCTCAGCACCATGGAAAGTAAGTGTTTATCAGTGTCTTCATTCTTTCCTGATGTGGTGCTGAGAATCTTGTACAAATCCTTGGTAGACAAAACCTCCACTCTGTCACCTTGAATTACGTGTACCCTTTGTTGTGGCCCTCTGAAAAGAGTTAGTTGATGGGAACTATAGTCATATTCCCATCTAACTATTGGTTCCAATTCAGGACCTTCCACCATCTGTAGAAAGGTTGTGCCTTTGGTGGTTGGTCTTTCCTTGTCTTCCGCTCTTTTCAACTTCAACTCTTCTTCAATCTTGGCTCTTCTACTTAGTTCAGCCAAGTGGAGACCACTGATATGATTTCTGATGTGTGCAGCAGTCTCAGAGTTGGAGGGATTGGAGAATGGCTTCTTTGCAAGCTCAGCAAGGTCGAATCTGCTGAGATGCAATAGAGATGTGGCATTAAGCCTGTTGTTTCACCATTCTCCCTTTCCACAACAAAGTTGTGAGAAGGTTCATCGAACCTCCACTGGATTATAGCATTCCTAGGTCCAGGAGATTGACTAGAAATCCTATCCTTTTCCTGGTATCCAACAGAGTCACCAGTCTCCTTCTTAGTCTCTTCTCCTCAGCATTGAGGGTATCGGAGTTGAGACCAAGAAGTCTTGCAGCCTGGCCCAAAGTATCTCTAGGCAACTCAAGAAATTGGCCTAGAGTGAGGGAGCTTGAAGAGTTATCAACATAGGTGATGTTGATAAGGTCTCCCTCACAGGAGATGCTGCTTAAGGTAGTGCAGTTGATGAGCCTTGTCTTGAACTCCTTTATTTCCTCAAAGGAGAGATGTTGAGGAGGCTGAGGGGATGGTTTTGGTTTTTGTTGGGTAGGCTTAGGTTTAGTGGTTTTGGGTTGTGTTTTAGGTTTTAGGATGGGTAGTTTGGGTGGTTGAGGTGATTGGTATGTTTGGGTGGAGTTGTGGGTTGAGGGGTGAAGGTTTCATCAGTGGGTTCGGTTTTGATGGGAAAAGGGGTCGGTTCTGGTGTGTTCAGGTTTAGGAGTTGGTTGTGGTTGAGTGGCTGGGGTGAAGACCATTCCCTGTCCCCTCCTGTACATCTCCCTCCTTTTCCCCAAACGGATGTCAGCTTTAATTTCACTGACAATCCGCTGGAGTGTCCTCTCGGACATAGGTCCCACATGCCTACCAGAGAAGCCATGAGCCCGGAGATAGTATTTCATCCAGGCTTTGTCATTTGACTTCTTGGTGGCAGTGACCCCCTTCTCTTCTTCCCTCCTCTTCTTCTCCCTCAACTTCTCCCTAGCAGCCTTCTTCCTTTCCTTCTCCATTTGATCCTGCTCTTTGTTGTGGAGCAGCAGGATCATGTCATCATCATGTGGAGACAGTTCAGGAAGACTGAAGCCTCTTGAGAGTAGGAATTTGATCCTATCCTCTCTCAGCTTCAGGGCTGCCTCCCTTCTCTCTTCTTCTTCCCTCTCCAAGGCCAACCTGGCTTCTTCTTGTTGTTTTAGCCTGGTTGACCTCTCCAAAGTCACCAACTCCTCTAGTGGTAGCAGGAGTATCTCCTCATTGGCAGCTCCTAGGCTGATGAGCTGGTCAATGAGTGCTGTCCTTCTCTTTTGGTTGATCTCTTCCTGATTGGCCGCAGCTGCCTTAGAACTAGCAGCTAGCAGCTTTTTAGTAGGGAACCTACCTTTCTTTTTGAGCTTCTCAATCCTCTCCTCCTCCTGAAGCTCTTCCGCAGTCAATTTTCTTTTTCCTTTGTCTTTGGCAGTGCTTGACTGTGGTGGTTCTTGGATGGAGGGTTGTGATTGAGAGAGAAGTTCAGCTGGTGTTTGGGTTGGAGGAATGTCAGAAATGTCCTCCCTGCTCACCTCAGATGCTATTTCAGCAATAACATCTGTGATGGTCAGTTCCTCGGACATCTGAAATAAGCCTTTCGCAGGTTCTATTTCGGCCTCAGAAGACTTTTCTTGTTCTTCCGAGGCTTCCATGTCAGCTTCGGAAGCTTCAGCTTGAGCTTCGGAAGATAAGACAGCTGCAAATTCTGTCCCAACTGTTTCAGTTGCTGGGCCATCAGTCCCCATTTCCCCTTCGAATCTAATCTCAGGTTTCATGTGGACCTTAGGTTGACCAACTTCTTCCACAGTGGTAGAAGGTGCAGTCAGTCTTTGAAGCTCCTCAGCCCCAAAATATATGAGTGTGGTGTCGAGGCTGGGCTGTTCTAGGGAGGATCTCAATACAAACTTTGTGAAAAGTCTGTAGAGATCTTGAAGCATCTTTGAGTCAATCTCTAGAAAAGATTGAGATGACTCAGGTAGTGTGATGAGTTGGGAAGTTAGAGATTGAGTCTGTGGTTCCTCAAGTGTTTGTCTCTGAACTTTCTCCCCCTTTTTGGTAGCATCATCTTGAGAGCTAGATGAGCTAGAGGAAGAAGTCATTGAGATCTGAATAGGTACATGCCTAACAGACCTCTCCGTCTGTTTCTCAGCTAGTTTAGCCTTGAGGTTGTTAATCTCAAGTTACTGAGTGGCAGTCCTTGATTCTAAGATCCTCACCTGTGATTCCAGGTTGGAGACCTTAGAAAGCAAGTACTGAAGTGTTAGTTGCATACTTCCCTCATCTTCATGAGAAGAATCACGGGGAGATGAGATAACATACCTAGTATGCTCAGTCTCACCACCAGATGTGGCTTCTTGGCACCCTGGTTTCCTTTGCTCAGAGTCATCTCTTTCAGAGATGTCAATGGGAAAAGTTGGCGTAGACTCAGTCCTAATGATGTTACCACTGTCCTGAGAGCTCAATGAGAGACTCTGAGTAGTGGCAGCTGAGCCTACATGAGTCCCCTCCACATCAGTGGGACTCACCTCAGTAATTGGCTGCTGATGGGGGCTAGAGACAAGGGATCCGTCTTGGCTCGTTGATCTTTCAGAGGGTGTTGTAGATCAACTTCATGGCCATGGAGAGATGTAATCTCTTCATTAGTATGGAGTAAAAGGTCAGTGAAAGATAGGGAAGTTAAACCTACTGACCCGGGACCTAGATCAATGTCTACAGGCATTGAGCCTTTGGTAGGGCTGTCCCTAGAAGGATGCACAGGGGAGTGTAGAGACTCACCCTGTGGGCTTAAGGCTTGGGGTTCGGGCTCAGGGGTTTGAGACTGAGGAGGCTCAAAACCCACATTGAGGTCGAATGTGAAGGATGGTGTGACCTGGCACTGAGTGGGAGCCCATGATTCCACTCTAGCCCTTTGGGTGTGAACAGAAGGAGCTTGTTCAATCAGAGTAAATTGAACAAGGGTTCGTTTCGATCGTCTCTGGTATGTAGCTTTGATGGGTAAAGAAGATTTTGGCATTGTGGTGGAGGTTGCTGGTATGGGTTCATCACCTGTGGGGATAACAGGGATGTCACCAGGAGCTATGCGCTCAGTCATCTCTGGAGGTAATGGAGTGTACCTTCCAGTGAAGTTGATGGAAACCGTCTTCAGTATTTTGAAGATGGTAGGCCTCATTTGTGGAACAGTAAGAGCAGCTGCGCAGACAAGCTTGCTTGGTTCCAGCTCACAGTTGATTATGTGTTGAATAAATCTGGGATACATGAAGAATGTATCCCTGCTCAGATTGCTGATAAGGTTGGTCAACACAAATCGTGAGTAGTTGAATCGGAGACCTCTCACCAACCCATGAACTAGGCATCCTAGTTCATATGGGATTTGATCCCAACCCCTGATTTGTTGGAGAGGCAGTGCAGGATAATGTGCAGCAGGAACTTCCAATGGTAAGAGAAGTTAAACTTGTACACGGTCGATCTGCTGACATCTCCTCCATATCCCATGAGGATATAGGTGCCTTCCATGTCTTCTTTGGGGAACTCAGTAGGAGCCCCATCATCATGGAGCTCGAGATGCTCCCTGATGAGCTGTTCAGTGATGACCAACTCTTGCCACAAATGCGGGTTCTCAGGACTCGAACCCCATTCAAAACTGCAGTTTGACCGTTGCTCCAGAATTCGGACATATGGTTGGAGTATACGGTGGGGTTAACTGTAAGTGCAGTGAGGTATGTGGATTCGGTAAGAAAGGTGATGATTTGGGTGAAGTCGGCATCCCTTGACGAATCAAGTAATGCGACTTGGTTGTGCTGAGGGTTTAGCGCCATTGAAGAAAAGGTAAGCTTGAAATTTGGGTGAAATTGCAGGTTTGACAGTGAAGGGAATAGTTAGGGCAGTAAATTGGTAAAAGAAGATGAAATTGATCAGTCAAGATTATTTAAAAGGGATGAATTGTGGTAGTGGCGGTAATAGGGTAACTGTTTGGGGTTACTGTGGGTGGTATGGTGGTTTACGGCAGAGAAATGATAGTGGCGGCAAGGATAATTTTAAATAATCTGACCATCATGGACAAAATCTTTACTTTTTACAGAGTGGGGCCCAAAAGATATCCGTTACATATAAAAACCTTTACTTCCGAATGTAAAACATTTCCGAAGGTAATTGTCTTCCGAAGGCAATTTCTCTTCCGAAGCAAGTCATTGCTTCCGAAGGTAAAATTGTCTTTTGAAGGTACTTTCTCTTCCGAAGCAAGGCATTGCTTCCGAAGGTAAAGTTGCCTTTCCGAATGGAGAGCTTTACAAGCTTCGGAGTAGATCTGATGTGAAATCAATCGTTTCTTCCGAGACCAAAAACTCTTCCGAGAAGAAATTTCCATTGAGGAATTTGGCTTCAGAAGATATTCAAGAATATCTTCCGAGAGTTAATTCCTCTTCGGAAGGAATTTACACTTAGAATAATTTAAAGATCTTTTGTAACAGGCTTAAATTGTATTGACCCAAGACATTACACATTTAAAAAGCTTTTCAAAAGAGGTAGTTAATCAATATTTATCATCCCAATAGCTGATATGAGATACTTAAATCTTTGTTCATCAAATGCCTTTGTGAACAAATCAGCATATTGTTCATTTGAGTCAACTTTGATTAACTTGATCAGATGTTTCTCATGATATCTCTAATGAAATGATACCTGATATCAATGTGCTTTGTCTTGGAGTGCTTCACCGGATTCTCAGTAATGGAGATAGCACTATTGTTGTCAATATGGATAGGAGTAGTCATGAAGTTGAATCCATAGTCTAACATCTGATTTTGAATCCATAGCAGTTGAGCACAGCAGCTAGCAGCAGCAATGTATTCAGCTTCAGCAGTTGATGTAGAGACACGGGATTGTTTCTTGCATTGCCATGAGATAATCCTTCCACCAAGAAATTGACATCCTCCTGATGTTGATTTCTTGTCAATGTTGCAGCCACCATAGTCACTGTCAGAGTATCCATAGAGATTGAAATCACTATTTCTTGGAATACCAGAGACCTAGTTTAGGTTCTCCTTTGAGGTATCTGAGGATCCTCTTTGCAGCAGCTAGGTGAGACACCTTTGGAGCAGCCTGATATCTTGCACAAATGCATGTGGCAAACATGATATTTGGTCTACTAGCAGTGAGATACATCAGAGAACCAATGATTGCTCTATACTGATGTTGATCAGTATCCTCCCCTCAAGGTCAGGGCAAAGATTATGGTTTCTGGGTATGGGTGTCTTGGCTGGTTTACAATCCTTCATTTCAAATCTATCTAAGATGTCTGAGACATACTTAGATTGACTTATGAAGAACCCTTCCTTCATCTGTTTCACCTGAATTCTAAGGAAAAAGTCCATTTTTCCCATGGAACTCATCTCAAACTTCTGCTTCATAATGCTCTCAAAGTCCTTGCACATTTGGTCGTTTGAAGAACCAAATATGATGTCATCAACATAGACTTGTACAAGCAAAATGTCTTCTCCACTCTTTCTGATGAAAAGAGTCTTGTTAATGGTACCTCTAGTGTATCTATTCTTCACGAGAAACTAAGACAAGGTCTCATACCACAGCCTAGGTGCTTGGTGCAGCCCATATAGAGCTTTATCCAGTTTGCACACATAGTTGGGGTGCTGTGGGTCTTCAAATCCTGGAGGTTGACATACATAGATTTCCCTATCTATATCCCCATATAGAAAAGCACACTTGACATCAAGTTGGTAGACCGTGAAGTTCTTGGATGCAGCATAAGCAAGGAAGATCCTAACTGCCTCAAGTCTTGCAACAGGTGCAAAGACATCAGTATAATCTATTCCTTCCTCCTGGGTGTATCCTTGAACTACTAGTCTTGCCTTGTTCTTGATAATCAAGCCTCTATCATCTTTCTTGTTCCTGAATACCCATTTAGTGCCTATGGGTACTTGACCAGATGGTAGTGGGCATAGATTCCAGACCTTTTGTCTTCTGAATTGAAGCAGCTCCTCCTGCATCGATTCAACCCAACTACTATCTTTTAAGGCATCTTCTACCTTCTTTGGTTCCATCTGAGACAAAAAGCATGAGTACAAGCAGACATTCCCATGATGAGTTTGTCCTCTTGTTCTCACACCCTCAGAGACATTCCCTATGATGTTCTCAGTTGGATGAGTGTTGTGAATCCTAAGGCGAGGAATCACTTCCAGTTGCAAAGATAAGTCCAGATTGGACATATTCTGATCAGGAACTGGATTACTCTGTCCAACTGCTGTTTCAAAGTCATTCAATGAGGACTGATTGAATGATTGAGAAACATCATCAATGGTTGGTTGTGAAGTAGTATTAACAGTTGCCTGTTCCTTCAGAATACTACTTCCCTCAACCTGGTGTTGTAGTGGATCACCTGAAGAGCTTTGAGGTTGATCAAGTGATTCACTTGTTAAAGCTTCACTATTCCTGGACATAGTTACACTGTCAGATCTACGAATGGTTGAAGCTTGTTGCCTTTCAGCTCTTGGAGAATTTGGAAGAGGTCTGGGAAGCTCAAATAGTTGACCTGCATCATCATCAGCATCACCTTGAGCACCTGTTCCAGCTGAAACATTCTCACAAGATGGTTTAGAATAGTTTGGAAATAATTCTAAATCAAAGATATACTTAGGTCCATTCCCCCTAACACAAGGAGTGTGCTCATTAACAACTATATTGGATGACTCCTCAAATTGTTGATTCTTGATGTTGTATACTCTATAAGCTTTGGAGCTAGAAGAGTATCCAACAAAGATAGCATCATCTGACTTCTCAGCAAACTTTGCTAAGTTGTCTTTTGTGTTAAGTATGGTACACCTGCAGCCAAAGGACCTTAGAAAGCCAATGAACGGTGGCCTCTTGTTCCATAACTCATAAGGGGTTTTTCCATGGGGCTTAACCACAAGAACCCTGTTCTGCACATAGCATGCAGTGCTGACTGCCTCTGCCCAGAATGTTAGAGGCAGCTTTGAATCAGCTAACATGGTCCGAGCAGCCTCAATAAGTGTCCTATTCCTCCTCTCAGCAACACCGTTTTGTTAAGGAGTTCTGGGAGCACTATATTGTCTGGCAATCCCTTTTGAGTCACAGAATGAGTCAAGAACAAAGTTCTTAAACTCAGTCCCTTGATCACTTCTAATGATCTTAACCTTGTGATCAATTTGATTTTCTATTTTAAGAATAAAAGATTTTAAAGTTTCAGCAGTTTCATCTTTACTTCTTAAAAAGAATACCCATGTAAATCTTGTAAAATCATCAACTATCACAAGGCAGTATGATTTCCTTCCAATGCTCATTATACTTGTGGGTCCAAAGAGATCCATGTGCGTAAGTGTAATGGAGTAGTGATAGAGTTAACACATTTAGATTTATGAGATGATCTGTGTTGTTTCCCTTTCAGGCATGCAACACAGTTATCTTTGTAGAAAAATTCCTTTTTAGGCAAACCATGTACCAAGTTATTTTTAGCCAATTTATTCATTGTTTTAAAATTCACATGACACATGCGTTTATGCCATAGTGTTGACTCATCACTATCAGCTTTGGAAAGAAAGCATGATACTTCACCCATAGAAGAAGCATTGTTCATATCTAGCTTGTACAGATCCCCTTTCCTGGGAGATCTAAGAAGCACCAATTCCGGAGGAATTGTCATCCCTGGTTTGAGGATAATGCATTCATGTTCTGTGAAAAGCATCTGATGCTTCTGGTCACAGAATTGAGAAACACTTAATAGATTGTGTTCAAGCTGTTTGACAAAGTGAACTTTGTCAATGTTTATTCTGCCATTGGATATACTTCCTCTGCCAGAAATATATCCTCCGGCCTCACCTCCAAATTGGACAGGCCCTCCATCAAAGTTCTGGAATTGTTGAAGGAGAGATCTGTTCCCTGTCATGTGCCTGGAGCATCCACTATCTATAATCCAGACATTGTTGTTCTTGTCAAATGGACATTACTGCACATAAGATGAGATGGTTAGTTTTGTTTGGAAGCCCAAGCCTTGCTGGTCTTGGGCTCTTCCAACGATAGTGACATAATTGAACCAAAAGATATGCACTGGGGTTCAATAGAGGTCATTGTTGAAGAAGAGGTTTGGGCTGCAGCATCTTCCTTGATCTTCCAATCCATCCCTTGTTTGATCTTTGAAGATGAGCTTGTTGAAGCTTGTGCAGCATGGTCTTCTTCCGAAGCTTCTCTCTTTTCGGAAGAAGCCTTCACCACCTTTTCTTCTGAAGTAGTCTTCTTCTGAGATGGTTTCAAGGGAGCCTTCTTGTTCTTCCGAACCTTAGAAGGTTTGACTTCCGAAGCCATTTTCCCTTCGGAAGGAGTACTTCCTTCCGAAAGCAACTTGGCTTCCGAGACCAACTTTCCCTTTTTCATCATTTGGCCCTTTTGAAGTGGTCCAAATGAGAAACCTTCTCTGACTCCTTCTTTTCTAACATTATTTGCATAATGTGTGCTTGCTGGATTGTAGTAACAATATTTAGCCATGTGGTTGTGCAGACCACACATTATGCATGCAATGTTAGTTTTCTGGGAACTTGCAGGTTGTTGTTTCTTAGGTTTCTTCTCTTCATCAGCAACTTTTCCTTTCAACTTCTGATCCTTCAGTAGGACAGGAGTGCTGGTACTACACTCCTTTCCTGAATCAGGAGTACCTACCACTTGAAATCCGGCAGAAATGAAGACACCCTTTTGCTTTGGGTCGATCTTAAGCTTGGACTCTGCAACCTTCTTAGCAGTCCTTCTAGCAGCTTTAGCTCTGCCTCTTCTTGCCTTGGTGGTTAGGATTTGGTCTTCACAGGTGGAGATGAGTGTATCCTCCTGTTTCTCCCCTGTGGTGGCCACTATTTTTGCCTCATCCTTTTGTTCCAATGGAGAAGGGTCAGCAGTTGGAACCTCTTGCTCTTCAGTACCACATCTAGGTAGTCTAATAGACTCATAAGAGTGTGGTGGAGCTATTTCATTGGTTCCCAACCCTTCTTTGTTTTGATAAAACATTTTGGAATGAGAGGTTGATGCAGAATAGTTTGGAAGCTTTGCTCAGCAATAGCTTGCTTCCTGGCCTGAGCCTCAGCTGTGACCAACTGGGCTTGAACCTCAGATAGTTTGGATATCAGATCTTTAATTTGAGTCTTATAATTAGTCTTTTCATGTTTTAAAAGAGACACAGTTTTCTCTAACTCCTCAATTTTCTTTTGATAGTCAGATTCAGCTCTCTTAAAATCAGATTTTAGCACATTTAAAGACTCAACCTCAGATCTGATTTTCGAAATGTAATCCTATAAAGTTTAACTTTAGCAATACAGGCAGCAGTACAAAGATGTTCATATACCTGATCATCATCTGTTCCGGCCATGAGTGCTTGAGCGGGAGTCACATCCTGTACCATGAAGCTCCAGTCAACTTCTTGAGCAACAGCAGTGATCGGGTGGTGAGAGTTCAACGTTTAATGGCTTTATTTCCGTGTTTTACGTATAAATGTACGAGAAATAGAGTTACTTTGGGATTATTTTGTATTTGTAGGTTAAACGTGAAGAATACGAAGAAATTGGAAAAACGGGATGGTAATTGGAGTTCGAGAAGTCAAGATATGATAAATCGAAGTTGTACGGCAATGATATCTTAAAACGAGCATAACTTGAGCTAGGAAGGGAGTTACGGGGCCCATGACCTATCAACGGAAAGGTCTCGAAAAACTACACATGAAAATCAAGGTTGCACAGGAAGGCGGCGCCACCGACGCCCCCATAGGCGCCACCGACGCCGGGGTGCGGGTTTTTGTTAAAATTGAGCCTATTTTGAAGGAACTAAAAAGGGAAAAACCCTAATTCGAGTTACAACTTCACACACTGCAATCTTGGACGAAAATTAACCTTCTTGGATCATTCTCAAGCTCTTCTAACATCAAGAACGTCGATTTCATCCGAATTACATGATCAATTACACTCGTGTTGAAGAATCGATGATGATGCAAGGCTAAATCCATTGTGATTCACTTCGGGGGAAGGGTTTGTGCAAGTTCTTATTTTTCTTATCTTGTAACCTAGATTTGAGATTAAATCTTGAACCTTTTAAGTTCTTGTTGGATTTAATTTATGATTTGATTAGTTAAACGGTTTGATTATACGTTAACCTAATTTTGATCTTCTTTAACTTTGATTGTCTATGATCATTACGTGATTGATTATTAGAATTAGGGTTTCATTATTCAAATTGGTAATTGTGTGAATAAGGTCCTTTAAACTTTAATCCATAATTGTCACTTAAATCATATCATGTATAAGTCACCATTAATGACTTCTCACTAGGTTTCATTCAAGAAAATTATGACTTTGTCAAACCTGGATCCTAAAGTGGGTTGCTTTTCTTCAAGATTGTTAAAAACTTAAACTTTATTTCGTTAAATTAATTATTTCACAATCCAATTAATCAAGCAATTTCCTTTTTCAATGTTTAATTCTTTTAGTTTAATCGTTACTAGCACTTTCCTGTGATTCCCTGTGGATTCGACACCCTGCTTACCCTTTGCTATTAAGGGTGATTAGTTATTCTTTAATATATTTTTGACCGACCACACGACATCGATCAAAATGGCGCCGTTGCCGGGGAATCGTTGCGCTTAGTGTTAGTAATAATTATTTGTTTTTCTTAAAAATCTAAAAAAAAACAAAAATATTTTATTTTTCTTGTTTTTCGTTTATTTATTATTTTATTGTTCGGAATTACACTGGTATTTGTTTCTTGTGTGCAGATAGTTGAGATATTTATGCATACGAGACATTCCGGAAGGACTTCCCCGTTGCTCTTTGACCCTGAGATTGAGAAAACAGCAAGAGACAACCGAGTTTTTCACAAGGCAAATCCCTCATCAGCTCCTATTCCACGAAGTGTGTGGTCTGAAGAAGGAACCTCAACAGCTAAGGCTAGTGAAATCTTACGAAGGCTTTCCAAAACACCGGAAAGTAATCCATTCAACAGCATGAACAACTCGGGAAATCAAAGTGGTCCGTCTACTCAACCTCCTCCACAAAGGGAGCAACCTCTAGGTGATATTCCACCTCCAGTGTTCCCACCACATAATGCTCCACCACCTCAACAACAAATTCCACTATTTAACCCAGTTCAAGGAAACCCTATACCTCCACCACCACAATTTCCAACGGGTGACACTACTCGTGTATACCCACAACCTAATCCGCCTATTCAACAAGAACCGGTTAGAAATGTTAACTACGAGGTTCCACGAAATCCCTCGGTTCAGTTTAATCAATCCAACTCGAGCCGGAATGATGGTGTTAAGGGTGATGAAGATATAAAGGACCGGGTATCAAATTGGGATGATGGAATGGAGCATGGGAATGCAAATGCTGGATATGGAGGTGGAGATGAAGATGGATTTGGTTTCAACTATGGTTATCAGCATCCAGGGGGCTACAATCATCATTTTAATCCAGTCTTCCAAATGGCTAATCAAGGTCCACCAAGAGCTATGAGGCAACCAATGAATCAACATCCTCAACCGGGTTTTCCTCAACATCATGATGGACTTCCTCAAGTCCATCATCGTGCCCCAATTTGAGGAGTTGAAAGCCATTTTAGACCTCAAATTGCAGTCAATTCATCTCCAATAGTAAGCCCTATTGCACATGGTCGATCTTTCGAAGTGAGGCCACAAGGATTGAACATGTTGCCCTCTTTCTATGGTAAAGGAACCGAGGAACCTTACCTTCACATTTCTGAATTTGAAGAGGTGTGTGGCACAATTGGAGGACAAGGGTTTACACCGGATCAAGTTAAGCTCGTGTTATTTCAATTCACCTTGAAGGACGCTACGAAACAATGGTTTCTATCATTGCCATCTGCAAGCATTTTTACATGGGAGGATATGCAACAACAATTCCTAGAAGAGTATTACACACCTCAACGAACAAGTGATGCAAGGGCTAATATTCGGAACTTCCAACAACAACCAGGTGAACTTTTCTATGAAGCTTGGAAGCGGTTTAAACAATTGCTAAGGAATTGCCCTCATCATGGTATTCCACAATGGGAGTTGATCAATGCATTTTATGATGGATTATCCACTGATGACATCCAGGATGTGAACTCTACTACGGGTGGAACATTCCTTTCCAATCATGTGGAGGTGGATTGGGAATTCTTAGAGAAAATGGCGGTGAACTCAAAACGGCAAGCTCAATCTAATAGGAAGAAGAAACACGCCATTGTTAGATCTGCAACCACTACTAATGCCAATGAAAGATTAGAACAATTGGAGAGAGCTAATCAAATGTTGGAACGCCAGTTGGCAAGTTTGAATCTCAATGGGGGAAATGTGACACCTCAAGGCGGACCAATCTTTTCCGTGTGTGAAGGATGTGGTGATCTTGGCCATGTTATCATGGATTGTCCAATGAAAGTGGGTAGACCTGAGGAAGAAGTAAATCAAGTATATGGTGATCGAAAGCAATATGATATGAATTCTAATACATATCATCCAGGTTTGCGTAATCACCCCAATTTTAAGTATGGTAACACATCTAATCAATCTAATCCTCATTTTCAGGTACCAAATCAAGGAGGTCAACCGTATCAGAACCAACAACCGATGTATAACAACCAGAATTACAACCAAGGAGGATACAACAAGGGTTACCAACGAAATTATCAACCTAATGGCGATCAAGGAAGCTCAAGCAACTCATCCGAGATCATGGACTTTCTCCGAGAGATTAAGAAAGACAATGAGGTACGAGATAAAACCGTGGAGGCATTAGCAAAACAAGTTGGACAACTAGCGGAAGAGATGGCACAATTGAGAAGAAATCCAGGAACGTTGCCTAGTGACACCACTGTCAATCCTCAGCATCAAACATCGGGTGCAAGAAATACAAAGAGTGCAAACATCAATCAGGTAAGTATTCTTCGCTCTGGTAAAGTTTATGACAATAAAGTGGTTTCTCCACCACCATTCGAAGAAGGAGTGGTGGAGGACCTCGGTAAGGATGGGAGAAGTGATGATGAGTGTGAACCGGACACCCATAGTGTTAAACAAAAGAAAAAAGTAACTTTTCAAGATACACCAAAATCTGAGCTTAAAAATGAGTCACCTAAGGTCAATGGTAAGGGTAGGGAGGTTAATACCATACCTTATCCAAAGGCTTTAGAAAATCCTGAAAAGTTAAAAACTTTAAACAAACGGGGTCCTCAATAAGAAGAAATTTGGGAAATTTTCAAGCAAGTTAAAGTAAATATTCCTTTACTCGATGCAATTAAACAGGTACCGGCTTATGCTAAATATCTTAAGGATATGTGTACTCAGAAACGAAACAATAAATTTCCAAAAATGCTTGATTTAACAGAAAAAGTGAGTGCTGTGTTAATGGGTTCGTTGCCTCTGAAACTTCGGGACCCGGAACGCCTTTGATACCAATTCAAGTTGGTGACTTTAAAATGGCAGGGGCGTTACTGGATCTTGGAGCGAGTGTAAGTATTCTTCCGGGAAGCTTATATGATCAGTACGATTTTGGTCCACTTCGTAAGGCCGATACTACCGTAGTATTAGCCGATTTGACACCTAAGCTTCCTAGAGGAATCGTGTCTGATGTGATTGTCATGGTTGAAGATTTCTACTACCCGGTTGATTTCTTAGTTTTAGACTATGTGTCAAATGATAAAACAAAGCAACCTAACGTCATACTTGGTAGACCATTCTTGGCCACCGCGAATGCGTTGATAAACTGTAGAACCGGGACGGTGGATATGACATTTGGTAATAGGAAATTGCGTTTAAACGTGTTTGCTAATACACCAAACTCTCTAGTCAATGATGAATGCTTTATGGCGGACATCATTGAGGAATGTAATCCTCACGAAAGTGAGGATGCCACCAAAGAGACTTGTTTTGTTTGTGATGATGCAGGTTGGAATCATATGACAGATCTAGCAATTGAGGCACAAAAGTTAGATGTCATGGTTGTTGATACTGGTAGGCCCCCATGGACACATCAAGTTGAGAACTTGCCTGAGCATATAGACAAAAAGATGAAGCCTTCATTGGAAAGCCCACCAGAGTTGGAATTGAAAGACCTTCCCAAGCACCTCAAATATGCATTTTTGGGAGAAGACAACACGTTGCCTGTAATCATCGCAGCCGACTTAGAAGAAGATCAAGAAGCCTCATTGTTACAGGTTCTTCAAACATACAAAGCTGCGATAGGATGGACACTTGCTGATTTGAAAGGAATAAGCCCTTCGATCGTGATGCATAAGATCATAACTGATGCCGAAGTTAAACCGTCACGTGATACTCAAAGAAGGTTGAATCCAAACATGCGGGAAGTGGTCAAGAAAGAGGTACTTAAGTGGTTGGATGCCGGCATAATTTACCCAATCTCTGACAGCACCTGGGTAAGTCCAACTCAAACGGTACCGAAGAAAGCAGGTATTCAAGTGGTCAAAAGCGATACAGGTGAGCAAATCGCCACTCGGCCGGTAACCGGGTGGCGTGTTTGTATTGATTATAGGAAACTAAATGCTGCCACATCTAAGGATCATTTTCCACTTCCATTCATTGATCAGATCATTGAGAAATTGGCAGGTCAGAAGTTTTATTGTTTTCTAGATGGCTATTCGGGATATAATCAAATTGCTATTCACCCTGAGAACCAACAAAAGACGACATTCACTTCCCTTATGGCACATTCGCCTTTAGGCGAATGCCATTTGGTTTGTGTAATGCCCCGGCCACCTTTCAAAGGTGTATGATGAGTATCTTTTCAGATATGGTCGGGGAGTCTCTAGAAATTTTCATGGATGATTTTTCAATTTTTGGTTCTACTTTTGATAGTCTACATGAATTAACCAAAGTGTTAAAACGATGTGTTGAAACAAACTTAGTCTTAAGTTGGGAGAAAAGTCACTTTATGGTTCAAGAGGGAACGGTTCTAGGGCATGTCATATCTAATCGGGGAATTGAGGTAGATCGGGCTAAAATCACGGTAATTTCCACTCTACCTCCTCCGGTTAATGTTAAAGGTGTGCGATCATTCTTAGGACACGCAGGGTTTTACAGACGGTTCATTAAGGGCTTCAGTGTCATAACTAAACCCTTATGTAACTTACTTTTGAAAGACGTGCCCTTTGTGTTCGATAAAGAATGTTTGCATGCTTTTAACACGTTAAAAGAGAAATTAGTGGAGGCCCAATCTTGCAATCACCTAATTGGTCACTTCCGTTTGAAATTATGCGTGATGCAAGCGATTTTGCAATTGGGGTTGTTTTGGGTCAACGGGTGGATAAGAAACCCGTTGCAATATACTATGCAAGTAAAACATTAGCCGATGCTCAGTTAAATTACATAACAACTGAAAAAGAATTGCTTGCAGTAGTATATGCCTTAGATAAATTCCGTTCATATATATGGGGAAGTAAAGTAATTGTTTATTCTGATCACAGTGCAGTCAGGTATATAATGGAGAAAAAGGATGCTAAACCTCGACTTATACGTTGGATATTGTTACTACAAGAATTTGACTTAGAGATACGTGATAAGAAGGGAAGTGAAAATGTAGTCGCAGATCATTTGTCAAGAGTGGTGCATCAAAACACTGATTCACATCAGGAGATTAATGAGACATTTCCAGATGAGCAATTATTATCCATTTCTTCCGAACCATGGTATGCTAACTTTGCAAACTATTTGCTGCAGGTACCACTCCCGACCATTGGAACAAGAGGAAGAGACAACAATTCATGTCGCAGGTCAAATATTACATTTGGGACGAACCAGATCTATTCAAGGTCGGAGCGGATCAAATCATCCGAAGATGCATTCCTGAATCCAAAATTCAAGACGTGTTAGAACATGCACACTCATCTGCATGTGGGGGTCATTTTAGCGGACAGAAAACCGGTCACAAGATCCTATCTTGTGGACTCTTTTGGCCCACCATATTTCGTGATTCGTATAATTTTGCTAAAAATTGTTTGAAATGCCAACAACTGGGAAGTATATCAAAACGTAATGAAATGCCCATGCAACCAATTCTCGTGGTCGATATCTTTGATGTTTGGGGAATTGATTTCATGGGCCCATTCCCAAATTCGTATGGCAATCTATATATTTTAGTGGCTGTGGATTACGTGTCAAAATGGGTGGAGGCAATCGCCACTAAAACAAATGACCATAACGTTGTGTGTAAATTTGTTCAAAGTAATATTTTCTCACGATTTGGTCTTCCCCGTGTGATCATAAGTGATGGGGGGTCACATTTTAAGAATTTTCACTTTGGAAAGTTGTTAAAACGTTATGGCGTAGATCACCGAATAGCAACACCATACCACCCTCAAACGAGTGGTCAAGTGGAGGTTTCCAATAGGCAAATTAAGGAAATTTTACAGAAAACGGTACGATCGGACCGTAAAGATTGGTCCACCAAGTTAAACAACGCTTTATGGGCCTATCGTACCGCTTTCAAAACGCCTATTAGTACAACCCCATATTGGTTGGTCTACGGGAAAGGATGTCACTTACCTGTCGAACTCGCTCATCGTGCTTTATGGGCAATTAAAAATGTTAATCTTGATTACAATGTTGCAGGCACTGCACGGAAGTTGAGTTTGAACGAACTGGAAGAATTAAGGAACGAGGCATACGAGACGACAGCCGCATACAAGGCAAGGATGAAAGAAGTGCACGACGCTAAGTTACGGAAGAAGACTTTTGAAGTCGGCCAGAAGGTGTGGTTGTATAACTCACGGTTGAAACTGTTTCCCGGTAAGTTGAAAAGCAAATGGATGGGACCGTATGTTGTCATTCGCGTTGGTAAGTTTGGCGATGTCGAGATTGAAGACCCTAAAGACGGTGTACGACAAATGGTGAATGGACATCGGTTGAAACATTATCTAGAAAGCAAGGATATGAGCGAAACCCATGAAGAATTGGTGAGCTTCTTGGTGAGTGCACCAACTTACACAACAAATCCGTAAGGATCAGGTAACGGTCTGGTTGAAGACCTAAAACTTAGCGCTTTCCGAGAGGCAACTCGGTGAACTTCGTGGGTGTGTTCACTAGAAACCCTCACGAGACTTCACTCGTCCACTCGGGCGTATCGAGTGGTTTAAAAGGCTTGTTGCATCCGCTAAATGCAACCGTGATTCCTACGAAAGTGAGTTTAGTTGTTATTTTTATGTTTGTTCGTTATCATATGATTTTGTTTTTTTATGCAAGAACTTGACAACACCCAAGTGTGGGGAACCTCATGGATAACCAGGTATGTGCATAAAATTTTTTGACGATTCGGGGCGAATCATGATTTTTTTGGGGGGTGCGCGAAGGTGGCATGATTTTCGAAAAACAAACAAAAATATTTAATTAATTTTAATTTTACTTATATCTTTTCATAATTAGGAGTACTTAATTTCTTTGTGCTTTAAAAAAATGGTTTTTCCAAAATCACCGCCATCGACGCCGGGCCCACCGCCACCGACGCCGGCACCGTCGGTCGGCCACAAAGTTCCTGCCGGGCGGTGGTGACCGACGCTGGGCTTGGCGCCGGCCCACCGCCACCGACTCCCTTGACACCGCCACCGACGCCGAAGCCCAGTCAGGCGCGGGTCGGCCCATTTTTGGGCTGGTTACCCGGTAAACAACACCCACAATACACGCCCGGGCAGCAATATGAGAGGTACCCACAAGCTCAACCGTCATAGTGGGTACCAACGGCGACAACCCCCGATGGAAGCTCACACGCGACGAGGGAGACCGAAAGCTTTGACATGCACGCCATGCACCAAAGTCTGATGGAATCCTTCTTTGGACCACCACTGCCCAGACCTCCGTTTGGATGAGATCAGAACACTCTCTGATCACTTGATCAGGTCCACGTGTTTCTACCACTCTATCTGTTTTATGTTCAAACATGTTATTTGCTGTTATTCTCGTCAACACTCTTTTGGTGTGTTTAATCTGTGGTTGGGTGTGTAAAACAATAACTATGTATGTGGAATGAGTGAATCTATGGTAGGGGTGTTATGGTACAACCCGAGTGATGACTTGTTTTGATGATTGGGAGAGCATGGATATGATCATGAAAACTCCCCTTAAATCCACAATTGCTCTAACAGATTGAATGGTGCATTGAGGACAATGCACCCATTAAGTGTGGGGATGAGGGGGGTTATGCAAATTAAGGTAAAAAAATGTGAATTTTTGCAAAAGTTTTCAAGTAAAGCTCAGTGTGTTTATGAAACTAGAACCTTCACTTGTTGTTTATCAGAGATTGATATAGATCTTAGGTCATGGCCATGTTCCTCAAGTTCAGAAAAAAGTGTTCTAGCGGGTCATTTGTGGAAATATGATGGATACCCAGTTAGTGTTAACAAGTACTTGATATAATAAACTCATGTGCACATCAGCAACCTAAGTTCCTACTTGGTGAGATTTTGAGCCTATGACTTCATACACATCATACACATATTCAATTGTTGAGGGTAGGCCATATATTAATGTTGTTACAGAACTTGTGTTGTTGATGCATACCAATACCATAAGCAAGGTGTTTGCACACGAATGATAAAGGCAATCTAGGAACCCATCTACTTGTTAAACGTTTGTCAGTTTCATCCATCATTTCCCTTAGTAGCCACGTTGAGCCTTAAACCATTCTTTTGTTAAACCTAAGACATGAAGCCCAAGTTATTAGTTGATAACCAATCGTTAAGCCATTCAAAGTGAAAGAGCATCCAAAGTCAAGCTTATATTATATAAAAAAATTGAAAAAATTGAAAAAATTTTGAAAAAAAAAAGGAGAGACTATTGGGCCAAAAAGGATTGAAGTGAGTTAGCTCTTTGAGTCATGTTGATAAGGATAGTGTAATGATTTGGGTTATAAGTAGATGTGTGTTAGCCACTTTTAAAAGCCAAAATTTCCTACCCGTGCCTAAACCCAAAACCCACAAGTCCTTTAGACGTGCGCAAGATCTATGCAAATGGTGGAAGTGTGATCACTATACAAGCCTATGTGGACAACATAGTATATTGGGTTAGTGAGTGATTACACTAGTACATCTTTTACTAGTTCAGAAATAAACCGAGAGGAGTTAATTATTGTGAGGGTGTGTACATGAGATTAAAAATCAACATCATGATAGCATTAGTTGGGTGACATCTTATTTTGCTTATGATTGACTTGTTAGAACATGAATCTACCAAACGATATACGTTGTGTGAACGGGGCATGACCTTTGACCTTAGTTAATCTTTAATAGGTGACTAGTGAGGTAAATTATCAATGATGGTTTTGTAAATTACAATTGAGCTTTGCTTGAGGACAAGCAAAAGGTAAGTGTGGGGATTGTGATCGGGTGGTGAGAGTTCAACGTTTAATGGCTTTATTTCCGTGTTTTACGTATAAATGTACGAGAAATAGAGTTACTTTGGGATTATTTTTTTATTTGTAGGTTAAACGTGAAGAATACGAAGAAATTGGAAGAAACGGGATGGTAATTGTAGTTCGAGAAGTCAAGATATGATAAATCGAAGTTGTACGGCAATGATATCTTAAAACGAGCATAACTTGAGCTAGGAAGGGAGTTACGGGGCCCATGACCTATCAACGGAAAGGTCTCGAAAAACTACACATGAAAATCAAGGTTGCACAGGAAGGCGGCGCCACCGACGCCCCCATAGGCTCCACCGATGCCGTGGTGCGGGTTTTTGTTAAAATTGAGCCTATTTTGAAGGAATTAAAAAGGGAAAAACCCTAATTCGAGTTACAACTTCACACACTGCAATCTTGGACGAAAATTAACCTTCTTGGATCATTCTCAAGCTCTTCTAACATCAAGAACGTCGATTTCATCCGAATTACATGATCAATTACACTCGTGTTAAAGAATCGATGATGATGCAAGGCTAAATCCATTGTGATTCACTTCGGGGGAAGGGTTTGTGCAAGTTCTTATTTTTCTTATCTTGTAACCTAGATTTGAGATTAAATCTTGAACCTTTTAAGTTCTTGTTGGATTTAATTTATGATTTGATTAGTTAAACGGTTTGATTATACGTTAACCTAATTTTGATCTTTTTTAACTTTGATTGTCTATGATCATTACGTGATTGATTATTAGAATTAGGGTTTCATTATTCAAATTGGTAATTGTGTGAATAAGGTCCTTTAAACTTTAATCCATAATTGTCACTTAAATCATATCATGTATAAGTCACCATTAATGACTTCTCACTAGGTTTCATTCAAGAAAAATTGTGACTTTGTCAAACCTGGATCCTAAAGTGGGTTGCTTTTCTTCAAGATTGTTAAAAACTTAAACTTTATTTCGTTAAATTAATTATTTCACAATCCAATTAATCAAGCAATTTCCTTTTTCAATGTTTAATTCTTTTAGTTTAATCGTTACTAGCACTTTCCTGTGATTCCCTGTGGATTCGACACCCTGCTTACCCTTTGCTATTAAGGGTGATTAGGTATTCTTTAATATATATTTTTGACCGACCACACGACATCAATCAAGCAGCTGTTTCAGTTGACTTTTCTTCATGCTTTGAAGCAGTGGGATGTGTGGAGGTTTGTGGGGTTCCCGGGTTGTTTTTGGGAGCCTTGCATTCCCTAGGAAAGTGACCAAGTTGGTTGCAGTTGTAACACTTTGCTTTGCTCTTATCAAACCCAAACTTGCTGTTGACTGGGTTTTGAGGGAATTGTCTTCCAGTTCTCTTGAAGAACTTCTTCGCTCTGTAAGTTAAAAGAGCTATCTGCTGGACAATGTCCACATACTCTACATCATCTGGACTGAAGCACTCGAGATCATCAAAGCAGTATTGAAAATCACCAGAGTGTCCACTTCCAGAGACAAAGGCACAACTATCCTGAAAGGAGTTGTGTTGAACCTTTTGAGACTGAGGAGTCTCAGGTAGAGTAATGTAGGGTCCACTGTGTGAGTTGTCAGGGTAACATAGCAACTGATGTTGTGGGTCTATGGTTTCCCTTTCAACCATATGAAGGGTTGAACTCAGTTGGTTATTGGAGTGACCAGAGGAGTTCTGCATGTTCATCTCCATCTGGAATGCACTTAGGATACCATACAACTCTGTCAGAGTAAGAGTCTTAAGGTCCGAAGTTCTCTTGATTACAACACAGTAATGTGTCCATAGTTTAGGAAGTGAAGACATGAACTTCCTAACTATGTCTCTATTCTCAAGAGCTACTCCAATATCCTCCAGAGTATCTACTAGCTCAACATACCTGAAGTATTATTGAGTCAAGGTCTCACCAGCCTTGAAAGTAAAGTTCTCAAACTGCTGCTTCAAGAGATCCTTCTTGTTCTCTTGGGTTTCCTTGGATCCTTCATACATCAGCTTCAAAGCTTCCCATAAATCTTTAGCAGTTTTGCACTTCTTGAAGCGTCTGTAGACGGAGTTGGGGAGAGCAGTTTGGAGAGAAGTCATAGCCCTTTGATCTAGCTCTATTCTCTTCCTATCTTCTTCTGAGTAATCATCAACATCTTTTGGAATGATGCGATTACCAGTGGCAGAAGTGGTGCTTGGTATGAAAGGACCATTGACAATGGAGTCCCACATCCTTGAATCTTGACACTTGATGAAGCCTTCCATTCTGATACACCATGTGTCAAAGTCTTCAGAGGTAATCAGTGGGGACTTGGTCATGGTACCGGTTTCCATATCAGCCTTGGAGAGAGCGGCCATTTGAGTGAGTGGTTTGAAGTGAGGAGTGAAAAACAGGTTGATTTGGATGGTAAGATCTCACAATCAAGAGCCTGGAGCTCTGATACCAATTGCAGGATCGATTATGGGTGGTTTTTCTCTCAACTCACTGCGAATAACACTCAGCAAGTAGTTATAAAGAGTTGATCACAATATACCAAGTAGCAAGCAGTAAGAAAATAAACACAGCAAGTAAATTTCAAGGTACTTTTATATATTGCCTCTCAACTCAAAGGATTACAAGACTCTTGGACTCAAATCCCTTATCTAATGAGTTACATGGAGAAGATATATATAATACTACCTACAGCCGGGTATACTTTGATACCAGCTGGACAACTCTAACCTTACATCTATACTACAAGACTCTAGGTGAGGTCTTTCAGACATTTTGCCTGAGAGTTGGTAGTCAGGACATGTCCCTGACTTACCTTTTTGTCACCAACTAAAGTTGGTAGCATGTACTATCATAAAAAGGTTAACAGTAGAATAAAGTATGGTCAACAACATGGCTCTTTAGGAAGATGCCATGCTGTATCAGAGGTCTGCAGCGGACTGTCAGGGACCATACTTATATCTACTGGACATAGCAATGTCTTCCAAAGGATAAAGTACTTTCGGAAGAATAACTTCTTCCGAAGCCACTTATACTTCGGAAGACTGCTTCTTCCGAGGCTTGGAGTCTTCTTTGTCTTCGGAAACTCAGACTTTGTCTCCAGCTCTTTCATCAGAATTTATCTTCGGAAGCTCAGACTTTGTCTTCAGCTCTTTCATCAGACTTTGTCTTCGGAAACTCAGACTTTGTCTTCAGCTCTTTCATCAGACTTTGTCTTCGGAAGATAGTCTTCAGCTGTTGGCTTCAGCTATTGTCTTCAGCAGTTGACTTCAGCTTTTGCTTTCAGTAGATATCTTCAGCTATTGGCTTCAGCTGTTGTCTTAAGCAGCTGACTTTAGCTTTTGCCTTCAGTAGATATCTTCAGCTGTTGGCTTCAGCTGTTGTCTTCAGCGTTGACTTCAGCTTTTGCCTTCTGTAGATATCTTCAGCTGTTGTTCTTCAGACTTTCGGAAGATCTCTTGCTTAGCTTCGGAAGCCTTTGAATGTAGTACCAAAAATGACTATGTGAAGTAGTTTTGGTTGCACCAGCCTTATCATGATCCAACAGTAATTTATTAAAAGTAGGGACTATCCGTGTAATTTACTCTAAATATTTATCATCAAGATTCATAGACTATCCGTGTAATTTACTCTAAATATTTACCATCAAGATTCATATATAGGATTCTTAGGGGGCGTTTGGTTGGAAGAAATGGAATGGAATGAAATTAAATTGAGAAACTAGTATAATTTTTAAGTAAAATTATGCTTGAGTGGATAATGAAATGTAAAACCCAAGGGAAAGTTTCATCTCAAATTCCCATGGTTGTGAGATTTCAAATTCCCTCTCTAGGTGAAAGGATTTTGAAATCCCACAACCAAAGGAATTTGAGGTGAAACATTTCATTGGGTTTACTTTTAATTACTCACTAAAACACAATTTTATTTGAAAATTATACTAATTTCTCATTTCCATTTCATTCATTTCAACCAAACGTCCCCTTATATTTATTTACTATCAATGAATCATTTGTATGTAAATATAGATATATTTTAAGTTCAAGTCTCACTGTGAATAAAAATACTTAAAATTAAGTCAGAAAATTTTTCAATTATGAGTTTCGTCATGAGGAGGTTGTCGGATTGGAGATACGGCCCCGACTAGAAACAAATAAATAGATCAGATTATTATAACACTTATCTTATAAAACAACATTGTAAATTTATCGTTAATAAAAGTGTTATAACTTGTTTATATGATAAAATTGATATTAAAAGCATCATTAATCAATAATAATTTATAATCATGATTAGATTTCCCCCATGACTGTGGGTCAAAACAAGGAAGACGAAGACGTCAAGTTCATTGAGTTGAACGATATTGAGGTTAACATGGAAGAACAGCAATCAAATGATGACAATAGACTACAATTACATACTGAAAATGAAACAAAGATCCAATCAAAACAGCAATATTCATCTGCTTACAAATCATCAAGGAACAATTTTCAAATTCTTCAATGGTCGACACCAGAATCATCCAATATTCCGTCGAAAATCGGACGTAATTCTTCAGGTGAACTCTTAATCTCTTAATTTTCACCTCAAATCTGTTGTTTCTAGGGTTTGGTTTTCTTCGTGTTCCTAATCTCTGTTAGACTGATTCAATTTTCGTACTTGACGCGTTCGAATTGACGTTTTGGTCAATCACTACCATTCATTGAAACTTCTTCGGTCTTTGCGTGTTTCTATAGTGGAATGCAACCATTAATACATTGAAACTCCGATAATCACTCTATTTTTGTGGCTTCAGTTGATAAACGTAAGTCGAATGTAATTAGGGCACGTTTAGATGATTTTGTTTCATTGTTTAGCTTTTGGTTGATTGTTGCTGTGATGATGATTGAGGAAGATTATGATGTGAGGAAATTTCATTAACCATTAATGGCATTTCTTATTTAAAGTTTTAGGATCTTTGTTAATGTCATACATATAAATTATTTGCTTCCATGCTACATCATATGAATTATTTTCTGTAATACTGAAGGTGCTAAGAGATTCAAGAGATTTTCATCAGCCAATGTGAACAAGGACCTGTTGGTTTACAAATCAGTCGTTTGCAAAGATAGGTTAGTGATATTTGTATTAACTTTTCAATCGTGTTATTAGTTTGGTGTTGTTTATGTAATAAGAATATCAATATGGTTACTTATTTACGCAGGTGGGATGGAGATATCGCCGTTAACAACACTTCTTAAAAACATATCGAGTGTTCTTCATCTGTCATACCAAGATAACAGATTTTCTGAAATTGTGGGAAAGTATTATATCAAGATTGAAGAAGTACTGAATTTGAGTAAGCCGATACTCGAGTCTATTATTGATGCTGATGTGGCTTCCGATCAAGCTCTGCAAAAGGACATTGCAGGCTTGAGTCAGTCTGTTGATGAACTTAGGAAGGTTCTTGCAGATTCTCATCCATTAATGAGTAAAGTTTACTTTGTATGTTCTAAGAACTTCTGCTACCGAGTTTCAAATCAATAGTTTCATGCAGAGGTAATTGATTTGTTTGTGTAATTCAAGGTTTTGATGGTCGAATCATTGCTTACAAAAGTTCAGACCCATGGCCTAGACCTTCTTGACATGCTGCAATCTTGTGAAGGACTACTTGTTGGACTTAGTTCAGCATCACTTGAGGTACCTTTATAAATTTTGCTTAAAAGCGCTTATGTTCTAGCATCACTTGAGGTACCTTTATAAATTCTGCTTAAAGCGCTTATGTTCTTGACCTCATTATAAATCAACTACAACACTTTGGTTTCTGACAAATAATGTAATTAATTGCAGCATTGCACGCAGAAAATTAAGCAAATGGGGTATGAAAAGCCATCGGCTATTGTCCTTAAAGCTATAAAAGATCAAGTGGAGGGCACCAAACCTAGCTCAGGTATCAGGTCAAAGATTGCTGATTTGCTTAGTTTAAAGTCAAATCAAGAACTTTTAGTTGAGTTGGTTGCCCTTGAAAACTTGAAGGAGAATGCTGAACAATTAGAGAAGATTAGGGATGTAGAGTATATTGAGGAAATGATTAATCTTGTTACCTACATGCATGATTGCTTTATTGAAATGAAACAATCCCGGGGTCGCAATGGTGTACCAACACCTCCCGACTTTTGTTGCCCGTTATCACTTGAACTCATGACTGACCCTGTAATCATAGCTTCTGGGCAAACATATGAACGGGGGTTTATCCGTAATTGGATAGATCTTGGTCTTAGAGTTTGCCCCAAGACAATGCAAACCCTTGCCCACACTAATCTTATTCCTAATTACACCGTTAAGGCACTGATTGCAAGTTGGTGTGATTCCAACGATGTTAAGTTTCCAGGCTCTGTGAAGAACTTAATTTTGCCTAGCGGGACCTATCAGGAAGAATATACCGTGGAACGTCATATCCATTCATCTTCAGAAGATTCCATGACTGTAATACCTGGAAATGGGCATGATTTTGATGATGAGTATGAGGATTCAGGTGGACCTTCGTCCATATCACCGCCAAGAAAAGAATATTCAGTTGGCAGTGGAGAAGACGAAGGGGCACCAGAGCTCCATCATGGTTCAAATGAGGAGTCTTCAGTACAGGAGGTAATGGGAAACACTAGTGATGCTGCAGTAGAGGTGCCTGTAGAGCCTCAGCCTGCCATTTCCGCCACACAAACGTGCCAGCATGAATACTCACCTCGATTCAGAAACCGCTTACGAAATCAAATACGGCGTAGACCATCTGAAAGATTTGGACCAAGAATTGTTTCTTCTGTTGCTGACACCCGACTCGATCTCAGTAAAGTTGAAACTCAAGTTGAAATATTAGTTGAGGATTTGAGTAGCACTTCACTGGAAATTGTAAGGAATGCTACTTATGAACTCAGATTACTTGCTAGAAATGATAAAGATATAAGAAATGTCATAGCAAACAGTGGTGCCATCAATTTGTTAATCAGCCTTCTTCATTCACCTGACGAAACCATCCAAGAATATTCAGTTACTGCCCTCTTGAACTTATCAATAAACGACGTCAACAAAACCATAATTGGTAATTCCAATTCAATCGAGCCGTTAATTCACATCCTCCAAACTGGGAGCTCAGAGGCTAGAGAAAATTCAGCAGCAACACTTTTTAGTCTCTCATCAACCGAAGAGAACAAGATTAAAATCGGGAGGGCTGGAGCAATCGGGCCACTAGTTAACTTGTTAGGAAACGGGACCCCACGGGGAAAGAAAGACGCAACCACAGCTTTGTTTAACCTATCAACAGTTCACGAAAACAAGGCTCTTATTGTGCAGGAGGGTGCTGTCAGGTTTCTTGTAGACTTGATGGAGCCTGCAGTTGGGATGTTTGATAAGGCAGTAGCGGTTCTATCAAATCTTGCTAAAATTCCCGAGGGTCGAGCCAAGATTGGTCAGGAGGGTGGGATACCTATGCTGGTTGAAGTGTTGGAGTTGGGTTCGGCTCGAGGAAAGGAGAATGCTGCTGCAGTCCTCTTACACCTGTGCATTAATAATAATAAATTTTGTAATATGGTGCTTCATGAAGGAGCGATCCCACCATTGGCGGCATTGTCACGTACGGGTACCCCGAGAGCTAAGGAAAAGGTAGTTTTTCTGTTATTTCTCCAGCATCTAGACTGGGAACTGTTTTGATTTAACTTTTTTATATGTTTTCTTTTTCTAAATAAAATGGGATTGTTTTGCAGGCTCGATCGCTGCTTAACCACTTTAGAAACCTGCGGCACAGCGCAGGTGGGAGGAGATGAGGAAAGTTCAGTTGGTTTTTACAAGTAAGTTGTGTATTCAGTTGCAAACTTATTTTTGGGTGCGTAACAAACAATTATTTCTCAGTTACTATAACAATAGTTTTATGAATTTGTTGTAAAAATCACATTACATATAAATACATAAAGACCAATTGTTTTAATATTTACCCAAAAGATTTCCATGTTGAAACGAATCTTGATTTAATCGTGGTGCATAACCTAACTTTATCTAGTACGTACGGTCAAGGTTGAGGAGCGACATGGGGCTCAAATCATAGAAACAAACTGAACTCAACGGTATCCTTTAGCCACTTTATAACGAACGTGGAAGTCAAAATCTACATGTTCTATATTAGTGTGAAAGATTGTATCGGTGGATAGTAAGTTATCAAGAGGAGGAGAGGAAGTAGTGAAATGATCAACAAATTGTAAGTTATGAGGATGTGACCAAGGAGAGAGTGAAGGGGAATGATGTTGCTCACTCGACTCACTCAGACACTCGCCTCACGTCACTATCAGTGTATCGGCGGTACTTAAATAGAAGGGCCAACGGTTATGTGACAAAACAACGAGACGTTTCTAAAGATAAAACAAATGCAAGACCTCAAACTTAATATCTACAGATGTAGGATGGCTTAGTTTCGTGTAAGACCTCAAATCTTGACATGAGGTAGTTTAGGATTTTTTTGGTGTATTTCATTATTAGATAGTTTAAGAAAATAACACCATGAACTCACTTTCACGTATTCAGTGCCATTTCATCAAGTCTTTTTGAACGGGCCATTTCATCAAGTCTCATGAAGTGAATTAGGTGTTGTTTGTTTCTGAAGAGGTAAAATGTCTGCAGTCTGCAGACCACGTTTGCAGACATCTGTAGCAGAAGAGGTGGACCAAACGTCTGCAGTCTGCAAGAAAAAGACTGTTGTTTTTAACATCTGCAATGTTGTTATTATTATTATTATTTTATTATTATATTATTCCAACTCTTATAATAACCTTCTAATCTCTCATCTCTGAATTCCCCTTTGTTTTATGCAATACAATGCATATTCTCACAAAATTATGCTCCAGTCAAAGCATATTCTCACAAAAAAAAAAAAACGATGAATTCGAGATCTCATAGAACTGATTGAATGAACAAACTTACAAAGCAGTCATCATCAATGGTGATGATATACTTCTTCTTCGACACAAGGAACCCAAAGCACCTGCACGCAGAGTCCTTAAACGAGATGCAGCTCGCTTTCGGGCCTAAGATCCGATTAATATCATTCCGATTATACAGCTCGTAATCGAATCCCTCAGGGACCTTAATCGTTTTCGTCGGATCTCCATCCTGAACGATGATCAAATGGTACGGATGAAAGAAGGCCCTCCACTGCTCTAGGAAATCGAGGTTTCTGATCGTCGGAATGACGATGTCCAATTCGTCGGCCAACGGCGGCGTTACGGTGGTCGCCGGAACTGACATGGCGGAGACGGTGGTGGATTGCGGTGGTGGATTGTGGTGGTGTGAGGGTTTGATGGTGATTGGGGGTTTGGGGTTGAAATGTGAAGAAGAGGTGGGAAGATCTCTGAAGACTTTAGTCCACCTCTTCTTGGGGAAGAGGTCACGCAGACCTTTTCTAATGAAATGTCTTCAGAAAAACAAACACTCTGCAGACCATAAACGTCTGCCCGCCTCTTTTTGGCGCAGACAAAAGAACTTCAGAAGCTCTTTTGTAGAAAAACAAACACCACCTTAGTGAATGCAATCTAGAGATCCGGACTTTGATGTTTTCCATAAAAGTTACTTTTGATGATTATAAAAATTTACAATGAGTTGTACCCAACTGTGCTCGGAAATTCTAACTAGTAAAACTTTTTTTTTTAAACGGCAAACGTTACTAAAGGGTGCAAAAGAAACATAAAAAATGGTATATTGCAGTAGTAGAGATGCCAAAATACAAAAAAAGACCTACCCATTACTAAAGAATTTCTTCAAACCGGCTCTCCAAAGCTTTATTAGTTGATCGATTTCGAGCTTATAAGGATGTCCTTACTTTGATTCCAATATAGAGATTGTTCATGGATAACCTCTTATTATTAAGAATCAAATTTTTTCTTAGCCTCAAGATGCTCCAACACCTCATTTCCTAGCTAAGTCAGATTTCCATTAGATTTTTGTTCCTATGTCTTCTTTTGTTGAAAATATATTTTAGAACTTCAAATAATGAAAACTTGATTTTAAATATATAAGTTGAAAATTATTATTATATACATAAAATAGCAAATAAAGGCTACAGATAATTTAAAAGAAGAGTAAAATGCCATTTTCGTTCCTGATTTTTGTTGAATTTGTCATTTCTATCCAAAAACTTTTTTTTGTCATTTCAGTCACTATAGTTTACCAAATGTTGTCATTTGCATCCACTTAACTAACTCCGTTAAGATATCCGTTAAACGATGGTTATTTAGTCTTTTTCAATATTGTAAGTATCCAACTAAAATAAAATAAATTTAATTAAAACAAAAAAACATATGAAGCGACTAGTGAGACCAGACGCTTTGATTTAAAAGTTTCGATTAACTCTAAATTATGTTGTTCAATCGAGGTCTGTTTTGATATTTCAATTGATATTTAATGTTTTGTTCGAAAATGCACCGTTATTCGATTGATATCTATTGTTGTCACATTTTTTTTATTGAGGTATATTGTTACCACGTAACATGACAATATCAGATCTCAATCAAACAAAGCGTGACAACAGCAGATCTCAATCCCATAGTAGATCTCAATCGAATAAATGTACATGTTAGAACAAAATATGAAGATTAACTGAATCTCAAAAATATATCCCAATCGAACAACATGAGTTAGAGTTAATCAAATATTTTAAATCGAATCGTCCAGCCTCACTAGTCTCTTCATATGTTTTTTTAATTTTAATTGAATATTAATTTGTTAATTTGTTTAAGTTGGAAAACTAAAGTTTTAAAAATACTAAAATACCCTCATATTTAACGAATATCTTAACGGAGTTAGTGGAGTGGATGAAAATGATAATATTTAATAAACTACAGTGACTGAAATGACAAAAAAAGTTTTGGATTGAAATAATAAATTTAACAAAACGTCATGACGAAAACCATTATTATTCTTGGGTATAGAATTTGATCACTAAATCCATGTGTCACTTCTTTTTAAATCCTATAAGAATTGGTATTCATTCCTTGAAACATAATGATTAATTACAAGAGAATATATAGCCTATAGACTAGAACTAGATCTCCACTAATTGTGGGAGGATACCAATTACAATTAAATTACAATTAATATATAATCATTTACATAATTACATATACTCTATTACACCCCCGCAGTCGAAGCGAAGGGTGGACGAATGCTGAGAGTGGTCCGAAAGTCATCGAAGAGGACACGTGGAAGACCCTTGGTGAAGATATCTGCAATCTGGTGACGAGACGGGACATGAAGTACTCGAACGTTACCCTTCTGAACCTGTTCGCGAACAAAATGAATGTCGAGCTCGATATGCTTGGTGGCTAATGTTATGCATCACTTCTTTTAAATCCATGCATCACTTTTTTTTTCTTTTCCATTTTCAACTCATATTGTAATAATATATAATTTTAACCCGCTTGATTTTCTAATTATTTTTGCTTTTATGTAATAACATACTTTCACCATTTGAAAAAATAGAATGCGTTTTTATCAACTTTACATATATTTTTGAAAACGGAGTCGTATTAAACATCGAGTAAATTTTTCTATCTTTGGCAATAACGATTGTTGTTAACCTTTAGGTACTTGACCAACCACATGAAATATGTGTAGATAATACAGTGATAGTAGCTTTTACGACGAGAGATGCTTTAGGATTTTACATGTGAGTAATAATTGTCACGACGTATATTTATATCTACATTTTGATATGTGGAATCGTGTATAAAAACCTAGTTTAAACTTAATTAACCTAGTTTAAACTTAATTTTAAATAAAAAAGAAATTGATTGTTTTAGTTACAAGAAAAGTCATATTGATTATATTTATTATTTATTTTTATTTAATAAGATAGAGAGGCGGAAAACAAACTTCCGGGGTCCTAGAAATTTGTCACATGTTCTGTGAGTTGTTTATTTGTTATATAACATAAATATATATATATTCCCATTTTCATGATAGTTTATTTCGGGTAAACGAATATGAAGTGTATACTTGAAAGCTAGACATACCAAAAATAGATACTTGAAAGTAGATACGTGAAAATAAAGAAATAAAAAACGTGTTAAATATCATACATTTTATCCGACAATATGTAAAGATAAAGTAGATACATGATATATGTTTACATGTTTAATGACTACAAAGATATTATTTATTTATTTTTTTTTTTGAAAAAGCCACACGGTAAGATAAAAAATAAGACGAGAATTCTTGTTCCTTTTACATACATGAGGTCGTCGTGACCATGATTATTATAAACAAGTCAAAGTTTTTATTGATGAAACAATTTAACTTTATAAATTTTCATCAAGGAAGTAGATGAAGTCGGAAACATAACAAGTAAATATAAAAGTAAACGATTTAACTAAGGGCATTTGTCTTTCCCCTTTGAGTTCTTCAAGTCACGGTAACAAGGACACTCGGCCTTGTCCGCGTACGGACTAGACGGAACGCACCCCTCACACTTCTCGCAACAGATCCCACAATATTTCAAACATCGTTCTTTGTAGCCGGCATTCGCACATCTTTTCCCGCAATTGGGGTCACATCCAAACGTATCTACACAATTTCAAATACGTGTGATCAATCATGTATTACACACAAAAAAAAAAAAGAAATCATATACTAGTTAAAAAAATTAAAATTCTTGAGTCACTACACCCTGATATTTAACATCCCCGTTAGTGTGTTGTACAATATCAACATCAAAACTAGGGTTAACAAAATAAGTTTATCGTGTTTAACAGGTTAGAGATGACGAGCAGAACTCACGTATCAAACATGCAAAAGGCGTGTTTAACTACTTATATATTATGTCTATAATTTTTTATTTATTTTTATGAACTAAGAATGTAAAATAATATAGTATAGCATTGCTGATTTAATTATTTTCAAAAATATAAAAATAAAATATATAATTTTTATTAAACAGGTTTAATCGTGTTAAGCAGGTCGAGAATTGTCCAGCCCTAATCAAAACGAACCGGATTATACAACGGGTGTGGATGAACTTATTACCTAGGGCTCCGGTGGTGGCATTGGTGGAACCGATGACGGAGGAGGTGAAGAGTAGGGTGGTGATAAGGAGAATTGATAAGGGAAGGTGGTTCATTGTGTTGGGGTTATGGAGAAGGTGGTTCATTGTGTGTTGGTATTTATAGTGATTATTTGGTTAGCCATGTGAATTTGTTGGGCCATGAGTAAACGTCAATTCCACATGGATGTCATTAAATATCGTACGATTCAACAACTCCTATGTCCTTTTGAGATTTCCATGTCTATCATAGTATCATGGATGTTACATTTTTAATATTATTTTATATACATATGTAAAGAATGGTATAATTGTATTTGAATACGTTGGTGTATCTTAAGAGTATAACGTGTGTATAAGTTTTTATTTTAAATACAGTACATTGTTGTTTTCTTTATGTGGTTTGATCACATATGTTATTTTTATGCAAAAGTATTTTTTTTCTTGTATCTAGTTGCCCAAGGTTTGAAAAATTATTATTTCATTTAAAAATGTTAGCTTTATTATTTTAAAATGTTAAATATTTATCATTAAGATGGTAGTTATGTAAATTTTCATGTAAAAAACAGAATCCAATTTATCTTTACGTGTTGCTGAATTATAAAAGAAACTAAAACTACTGACAAAAAAATAATGCTCCCCCCCCCCCCCCCTAATCATCTACATTACTCGAGTACGTAACCCGAGACCGCACTTAGGAGGAAACTCACATATGATGGTAGAACTTAGACACTTTCATAAGAGTTGGGGGAGGGATGACACTACTTGACCATAAATTAACACTACTGACGAAAAAACGAACCCCCCCCTCCAAGCCCCTACAATACTTCAGCTACACTCACATAGGTGAGAGAAAACTCTCTGCCCAAACCTAAAACCCTTTTATCACTAGGGGACTTGGGGTTTAGACCACTATCTATTTTAATAAAATCATGGGATACATCACCTCAACCATTTAGACTAAGAACATTCACAATCAATTTCTTTATAGTTTGTAAGTGGAATCCTTGTAATATATTTATTGGTTTGAGTGGTTGTGAGTGGATAAGAGAGATAATTTTACTCTGTAAATTTAAGAATTTACTGTTCAACATTTATAAATATTTTAATATTTTAAAAGTGGTTGTGAGTGGATGAGAGAAAAGATAATGATAAATATATAAAAAATATTATTTAACAAGAGAGAAAGTATAATAATTTTTAGTCTAATTATAAGGATACAGATAAACAATGAGAGGTGAATGCTCTAATGAATATTGGTTAAACCCATATCGTATTTGTGGGATACAATTACTAATGTCACCACATTACGAGATTATGAGTATATTAATAATATAATTTTTTGAACAACAAATGTGGCGGCTGCTTCGGATGATAAATATTATCTAAATCGAACGTATCCATCAGCTTTCCATCAAAGACAACGAAACCAACAACTGGAAAAAAACATTTGACATGAACCCTAAACTTCCCTCTATTTTAATAAAATCTTGGAATAGATCACCTCAACCACTTAGACTAAAAGTTTTTGAGTGGAATCCTTATATTATATGAAATGATTTTGAGTGGTTATGAGTGGATGAGAGAGAAATGTTTTTGTTAGTTTGTAAATTTGAGGATTCACTGTTCAATTTTTATAAAAAAATTAATATTTTTGAAAATGATTATTAGTGGATGAGAGAAACTATAATGAAAATGTATAAAATGAATGCTCTAATGATTATTAGTTAAACCCATATCATATTTGTTGGATACAACTGCTAATGTCGCCACGCTACGAGATTATAAGTATATTAATAAATGTTTTTTTCAAACAACAAATGTGACAGCTGCTTTGGAAGATAAATATTATCTCAATATGACGCATCCATTCGCTTTCCACCAGATACAACAAAACCAACAACCGAAAAAACCAAGAACTTTCCATTTTTAATAAATATATTAGATGAAATAAAGGGTTGTGCTGGGGACACCGCTGGGGTTTTTGGGGGTAGCCCGGGCCAAAGGTCATGGTTAGGGCTTGCGGTCACGTTTTGGTACCTAACCGTGACCGCAAGCCCTTGCGGTCACGGTTTCTGTGTCTGTCTTCCGACACCTCGTGGCAACAAAACGACAAATGGTCTGGAAAAGTTGAAAAAACCGTCATCAAACCGTCACGTGGAGGCCAAACCGTGACCTCTAGGGTACGAGGTTCGGTTTAAGGTACGAGGTAGACTGTGATGTTGAAAAAAGGGCCGGATTAGCGCCACGAACCGTCACGTGGAGGCCAAACCGTGACGGTTTGTGCACCAGATTTTCATCTTAAATACCTTTGAACTTTCAAACTCAACATTTAATCCAATATAGCGAAAACGAGACAGAAAATTTGGAAGTGGCTGCTTGACACTGTGGTTCTTTTCCACCCGGCTGGGTTTACATGATCAAGCTTGCCTTCATGCTCTTCAGGTTCCTATTATTTCCCCTAAAACTAAGAGGGGACGTAGGGTTAGCATCCACCTGAGATTGGCTCTTTCAAACTCAATGTGGACGGTTCCGCTATAAACGGATTCATAACAGGGGGTGGTGTTATCAGGAATTACCAAGGTCAGGCGATTTTTTCGGGTAAGAACATGCAAGCAGAAGCATCCAACACTCGAGATTTTTCAGCCTTCGTTATTCCAAAAACGTGTTAATTCGAAAACAATGTCGGGTTCGGGAGATCATTATCAAAAGTCGAAGCTTCTAGATTTGAATGAGATGCCACATATCGAAGATTCGAACCAGGTTGAACTAGTATATGTTTTATTATAACTTATTATTTGAAATATCTAACCATTATCTTTTTAGGAATATTACGTATACGGGAGTCACCCTCCGTGGGGGGAGGAGGAAACCAACCCGTCGAACACATTTGCTCAAGAGGCGTACACTCTTTATTTGGACCGACAGGTTACGGTGAAGGTTACAGATCCCCCTTGCAATTCTTACGGGCATGCCCCGAACACTTACCACTCACAAATAGAGCTGGATTACGGACATTCCCCGTACCAATCAGAACTAGAAATTACACATGTGTCGGATACTTTTAATGGGAATGACATAGATGAGAGTGACGGTTCGGTTCACCTCAAAGAAAACCATGGGCACACCGCGGAGCATGATGGGGATGAGGATCGGATAAGAAAGGCTACGGTTTCTTATAAAACCGATAAAGTATGAAGAGTTTTTATTCTTTTGTTTATTTTATTTTTTTATTTGTTTTATATATTGTTTTTTATGTCTAGCTTTATCATTTTTTCAGTATTTTGATTCTCGTGAGGACTTGGAGAACTGGGCTAAAATGAGAGGACGCGAGCATGGGTGCGTCATTGAGGTGGGTCGGTCATGAAAAAAGGATGTGGAACTATTATGCAATCGTAGTGGTGAACCTAAATTCACTGGCACAAGTAGACGTACTGGGAGCATAAAGAAAGGATGTCCCTTTAAACTCGTAGGGAAGTACGTAGGAAAGAGTGATAGTTGGATGTTAGAAGTGAGAAATGAGACGCACAACCACGATCCTGTTGTGTACGAGGAGGGCCACGCGCATCATAGGAAGATGACCGCCGAAGAAATTGATCTTGTCGAGAAGTTACACAGGCAGCACGTGCGGCCACGACATATCCATTCAGCCGTAAGGGAGCACTTTCCCAACAACGTCTGTGTTGTTCAAGACATATACAATCTGACGTCGAAGTTTAGGGCTGAGGGGAGAAAAGGCATGACACCAATGCAGGAACTTGAAAACCTGCTACAATCTAAAGAGTTCGTGTATGAAACACGAACGAATGCAACTACTAAGGCCGTAGAAGATGTTTTTGTCACACCCTCAATTTTCACGAACGGGGTTTTACCGTTAGGCGTGTGACATACCAGGATCTCAGACACAGTCATATCGAACGACACTATATGAATTTTAAAAATAAACGTTTGAGTTAAATCAGAGTACATAAAAGAAATGAATAACAGTGCGGAAGCGAAAGTACTAAATGTAAACAATACTGATAGTCTAAAAATGCTATGTCAAAACAACGTTTAATGCAAAGTGAATAAATCTGATGAATGCATGTCCTGAGTGCGTTCCTTAATCGTGCATCACGAGCTTAAGCGTTCCTGTTACCTGAGGAAACATGCTAAAATGTGTCAACATAAAGTTGGTGAGTTCACAGGTTAATCAACCAGAAATGTGTTCGTAAGCGTTCAATGGTTTGTGTTTCAATGGTTTAGTATATAGAGCATATCGTTAGGTAGCTAGCCTATGTTCTTGTTACTTAGCGTTTCGAACCGAAGCTGACTGTTTACGTCCTATTTGTGTTTCCACCATGTCTTAACCGACCGTGGCAATCGTTGTGTCCCGTCATGTCTCATCAGACCATGACAATGTGTTTCCACCACGTCTTAACCGACCGTGGCAATCGTGTATCCCGTCATGTCTCATCAGACCATGACAATGTGTTTCCACCACATCTTAACCGACCGTGGCAATCGTTGTATTAGGTCAATTAAGCACCCGTTTGACCTCCAATCAAGCTAGCGCGACTAGCCGGGCGGGGTTTGTCAGACCCAGTAGTACTACTCAAAATTACCTTGCTAATCCCATTACTAACGGTTCGATTGTGTGAGGACATGTGTGCGTTTCCCACTAACGTAACAAGCGATATCAATAATACTGGCAACCATTCATAAAATATGTTTGCATGTTTTCTCCCCCAAAAAGGAAAGAAAGTAAAAAGGGACCGTGAAACTCACCTTGAATGCACAGCAGAGAAAAATGTTCGATCAACGGTTAAGGTTTCGGTTAACCTGTGTTTCATTCCGTGTACATAAAGTTAATATAAATTATTAATTTAAAAATATAACAACTGTTCGGTTTCGCGTCCGCGTCTCGGTTCGGTTACGGTGTCGGTTAACGATTTCCTTAATTTACAAATACGCCTACATGATTTCCCATGTCCATTAACGTGCATTGATGACTATCTATAGTTTACATCTGAACTAACTTATACATGTCATACAACCACACAAATGCAAATGTTCATATAATACTCAAACGAACACATAATGATACATCCCATACCCACATGCAGAACAACCCCACGTGATCTTGGTTTAAAAAGCCAATACCACATACAACCCACATGCACATGCATAAAGTATTATTATTATTTTATTACAAAACACACACACACAACAGATGCATACATACATACAAGTACATACGCGCGGATTACTTATATATATACATACAAACGATCCAGAAAAAAAATGCATATACACAACAGCCGAAGGCTGCTGTGTTCCTTTCGGTACACACACACACGCTGCAGGCATACATACATCATATACATACACACACAGCAGCACACACTTTACACGCATGTATACATACATCATATACATACACATACCGTCACGTATATATACATATATATATACACACGCACACAGCAGTATACTACATATATATATACTTTTCAATTATATATACACTCTCATCATCATCTATACATACATATATACGTACGCATTCCTACACCCATGGTAATCCCCATCATAATAATAATTATGATATACACACATTCAACAAGCACCCATGAGATCATTGCCACACCTCTAATACCGAGAACGACCATACCGAATTTACCGTGACCGGAAACTCGAAACCATACGTAGTCTCGTAAGAAATGATCAAGAAGGAACGTAAGAATCGTACCGAGTGGCGACGATCAACGATCGATAAGAAAGTATTTCCAAGATGAGACGAGGCTTGCGGAGGTGCCGGTTGTCGTTCCTAAGTGAATCGCCGGAAAGACGTCGCGCGAACAAGGCACTGTTGGAGTTGCGGGGCTGCCGTAATGCGTCGGGGTGGAGGAAGCAGGTCGCCGGTGATGGAGATCGGGTGTGGAAGAAGGCTGTGAAGGGGAGGAGTTGGTTTTGGAGTACCGAATGGGAGGGATAAATTACGGGAGTGGGGTTGTATCTCCATGTTGATGTATATATATATATTATCAATCATACCCAATTACTTGTACCTTATATTATTTATTTGTCCCCACATGCACTCACTACATCCACTAATCTGGAACACATGCACACAAGCATATATATACATACGCATAATACATGTGCATGTATATACAGCGCATCACACATCACCAAACAAATTCCTTCACCCCATGTGCCTACAAGCTTTATTTGTCCCCCAATTATCTGGCTCATGTATATAGGGCTCAATAATTCGCATATGGGGATTTGGTATGTGTCAATAAACCGTGGGTGGGGTAGGTGGTTAGAGTGGGATGTTTGTTGGGTGATGATAAACCCATTTGTTCCCATGTTATTGTTAAATAATTATTATCTATATAGTGGGATGTTTGTTTAATTATTATTATTATTTTACTAATGTTTAATTGTGATCAAGTTAATTATAATTATATGCTAATAATAATTAAGATTTCGAACTAATAACAATATCAAATAACGTTGACAATAGTAATATAACGAAACAGTCGGAACGGTGTTAACCTGAAATATACGGGATGTTACAGTCTCCCCTACTTTAGGAAATTTCGTCCCGAAATTTGTTCATGAGGAGTCTGAAACAAAAAGATGAGGATACTTGGATTTCATTTGATCCTCACGTTCCCAGGTGAACTCTGGTCCACGCTTTGAGTTCCATCAGACTTTGACAATAGGGATACGACTGTGTTTGAGTGTCTTGACCTCTCGGTCCATAATTTCCACTGGTTCCTCGATAAAGCGTAGTTGTTCGTCAACATGTACCTCATCTAACGGAATGACGAGAGTCTCATTTGTAAGGCATTTTCTCAGGTTCGAAACATGGAACACATTGTGTACTCCACTAAGTTCTTCGGGTAGGTTCAGTTGATAGGCTACGGGACCGACCCGTTTGACAATCTCAAACGGTCCCACGTATCTAGGGTTTAGTTTTCCACGTTTCCCGAAACGAATCACGCCCTTCCAAGGTGACACTTTCAACAGTACTTTGTCACCAATCTGAAACTCCAATGGCTTACGACGCTTGTCGGCGTAACTCTTTTGTCGGTCACGTGATGCTGCCATACGGTTACGGATCTGCACGATCTTCTCAGTCGTCTCGTGCACGAGTTCAGGACCGGTAAGTTGACTTTCCCCAGCTTCCACCCAACAAAGAGGTGATCGGCACTTACGCCCATATAGTGCCTCAAATGGAGCAGCTTTGATCAACATGTGATAGCTATTATTATATGAAAACTCAACTAACGGTAAGTGAGTTTCCCAACTGCCACCAAAATCAATCACACAAGCGCGTAACATGTCTTCCAACGTCTGGATCGTACGCTCACTCTGGCCGTCAGTCTGCGGATGATATGCAGTGCTCATATCCAATCGCGTTCCCAATGCTCGTTGTAAGGATTGCCAGAAGTGTGAAGTGAATCGAGCATCACGATCAGAGATTATAGAAATTGGCACCCCGTGCCGAGAGACTATTTCCCTTAGGTAGATACGGGTTAACTTCTCCATTCGGTCAGTCTCCTGGATTGCCAGAAAATGTGCGGATTTCGTTAAACGATCTACAATCACCCAAATGGTATCGCATCCGCTGGGTGTTCGAGGAAGTTTCGTTATGAAATCCATTGATATCTGTTCCCACTTCCATACTGGAATTTCCGGTTGTTGGAGCAAACCGGATGGCCTTTGATATTCCACCTTAACCTTAGAACAGGTTAAACATCTACTTACATAAGTGGCAATACCAGCTTTCATGTTTGGCCACCAGTATAGAGTCTTCAAATCTTGATACATCTTATCCGAACCAGGATGAATAGAATATCGTAACTTGTGGGCTTCATCTATTATCAGCTCTCGTAGGTCTCCATAGAAAGGAACCCATATTCGTCCCATAAAGTAACGAATTCCGTCAGGTTTGACCTCTAATTGTTTCTCCATGCCTCGTAGTGATTCGGCTTTCAGGTTCTCGTCTTTCAAAGCTTCAAGTTGAGCATCACGTATTTGATCGGTAATCCAGTATGTATGATGAGTTGCAATGCTCGAACTCGCTTCGGCTTAGGTATCTCCTTTTGACTTAAGGCGTCGGCTACTACGTTAGCCTTACCCGGATGATATTTGATCACGCAATCGTAGTCGTTCAACAACTCGACCCAACGACGTTGTCTCATGTTCAGCTCCTTCTATTCAAAGATGTGCTGGAGACTCTTGTGATTGGTGTAAATGGTGCACTTGGTACCGTACAAGTAGTGTCTCCATATCTTGAGTGCAAACACAACGGCTCCCAATTCTAAGTCATGTGTTGTGTAGTTTTTCTCATGAACTTTCAGTTGGCGGGAAGCGTAAGCAATCACCTTCTCGCGTTGCATTAGCACACAACCGAGACCTTGAATAGAAGCATCACAGTAAACTACAAAATCGTCTGTTCTCTCAGGCAGGGATAGAATCGGTGCCGTACAGAGTTTCTGCTTCAGGACCTGAAATGCGGATTCTTGTTTGTCACCCTAATTGTACGTAGTGCCTTTATGAGTTAACGCGGTGAGAGGTTGAGCAATCTTTGAAAACCCTTCGATGAATCGTCGGTAATAGCCAGCCAACCCAAGAAACTGTCGTACCTCAGTCGGAGTCTTAGGTGTCGCCCAGTTCTTGATGGCTTCTCTTTTTGCCAGGTCAACATGTATTCCTTTCTCATTGACCACATGACCCAAGAATTGGACCTCTCGTATCCAGAAATCACACTTTGAAAATTTAGCATACAATTTCTCCTGCTTTAACAGTTCCAGAATCAGTCTAAGTGTTCCTCGTGTTCTTCCTTATTCTTTGAATAAATAAGGATGTCATCGATGAAGATAATGACGAACTTGCTCAAATAGGGTTTGCACACTCGGTTCATAAGGTCTATGAAAATCGCTGGTGCGTTGGTCAACCCAAACATCATAAACAAAAACTCATAGTGGTCATACTAGTTAGGTCTTCCGAAAATGCTTCAGAGAAGTCTCTGATAACTGGAATATCTTTAACACGCTTCTCATCCACCTTCTTCTCTGTAATTAGTGTCAGTAGAGAGAAATCCCTTTTCTTGAGACATTTTGCGCCTTTACGTATGAGATGACGCTGAAGCAGAACTACCATTTCTGCCGTTTTCCTATCTTCTTGAGCCTTATATAGTTTCTCTTTAAATGCAAAGGTTTTCTGCACTCATAACATCCCTTATATGCTTCTTATGGTTGAGGAGACTTGGCCGGGATGTTCACGCCACAGTTCTTGAAGGTATAGCCAAATTTCCGCAGAGCACTCTCAAATGTTCTTGTTGTACAACCCATGGAGATTATAGTTGTATTTGTTGCTTATAATGGAAAGGTGAAGATGTAATGGACGAGGTCGTCATAATATCTTGCTATTTGGTCCCACGCTAAATGTAGTCAGCCAGAAAAATTCGATTGAGTCCCACCACTGGGGAGACAAACGAATGTAACGTATGCTTAAACAGGATAGATATCAAATGAAATGAATGCTGGAACGCTAAAATTACCGAGATTCTAAGTCTTAAGATCAATCCAGTGAACAAGGACTACACGCGTCAAGAATATTATCACTTTATTGCAACTTTTGAAGATCTGGCACAATGTAGATGGATAGTGTTACACGAATACTGAAATGCTAAAAAGAGCACGTCTCATAGAGACTAGGGCTAATGTCATAACACGAATCTCATTAAGGCTCGGGGTAGATGATAACTTTCATGCTAGTAGGAATGAAGGATTTGTTTGCATATCGATAGTGTGGCTTTGTGTTGATTTCGAGGCCTCATGCGTCTAAGTATGGAATTGAGAATTTGTACCGACCGTATCCGTTATCACCCAATAGAGTTGCCAGAGTTCTCATGCACGACAAATTACAATTACATGTGCACCCGTGATTCTAATTTGTTTTGCATGGTCACACATGGTTCCTCCTATTCGAGATAACATACCTTGTCCAGTACCGAGTGTTATCAATGATAGAAGCATCAAAGATATATTTGTTATACCAAGAGTCAAATAACTAAGGTTGTACAAGTGATTTGGTTAAGATAACAACCGGAATCAAGACAATTTGACCCTTTTTCCCTTCGAAGTTCTAGGTGTTTGGATGTCTAAGTCTGATTCTCTAATCGACTTGAATATCTTAGTTGTCCCTCATTTACTGCTCGGACTAGTGTAGAGGATAGGATATGTTGGGAATAGTAACAAGTGTGAGAGAGTTGGAAGAGTGAGGTATTGTTCTTTTTGTTTGTCATCGTTACGCTTATCGCGTGTGTTAGAAAAGAGTTTCATGTTCCAATCATGGAAATGTTTGATTCAATTCGTTGTTGCTTTCACTCCGCGAGTGAAGGATCAAATGTAAGCGTTGGTTGTGAGCGAGCGGGATTCTCCGCCCCTCTGTCAGCCGGTAATGACACACATGTCATACCCATAGTGTTATGTTTGCTCAGCAGTGTAATATCAATACACCAGAAGGTTGTTTGCACAATAGTGGTAACCATGTAAAAGTGTCTGTGCAATACTAGTGTTGTGTCTAAGGCTATAGTCTAGATGCAATGCAATCCTAGTTCTCTATAACCTGTGGCTCTGATACCAATCTGTCACACCCTCAATTTTCACGAACGGGGTTTTACCGTTAGGCGTGTGACATACCAGGATCTCAGACACAGTCATATCGAACGACACTATATGAATTTTAAAAATAAACGTTTGAGTTAAATCAGAGTACATAAAAGAAATGAATAACAGTGCGGAAGCGAAAGTACTAAATGTAAACAATACTGATAGTCTAAAAATGCTATGTCAAACAACGTTTAATGCAAAGTGAATAAATCTGATGAATGCATGTCCTGAGTGCGTTCCTTAATCGTGCATCACGAGCTTAAGCGTTCCTGTTACCTGAGAAAACATGCTAAAATGTGTCAACATAAAGTTGGTGAGTACACAGGTTTAATCAACCAGAAATGTGTTCGTAAGCGTTCAATGGTTTGTGTTTCAATGGTTTAGTATATAGAGCATATCGTTAGGTAGCTAGCCTATGTTCTTGTTACTTAGCGTTTCGAACCGAAGCTGACTGTTTACGTCCTATTTGTGTTTCCACCATGTCTTAACCGACCGTGGTAATCGTTGTGTCCCGTCATGTCTCATCAGACCATGACAATGTGTTTCCACCACGTCTTAACCGACCGTGGCAATCGTGTATCCCGTCATGTCTCATCAGACCATGACAATGTGTTTCCACCACATCTTAACCGACCGTGGCAATCGTTGTATTAGGTCAATTAAGCACCCGTTTGACCTCCAATCAAGCTAGCGCGACTAGCCCGGGCGGGGTTTGTCAGACCCAGTAGTACTACTCAAATTACCTCGCTAATCCCATTACTAACGGTTCGATTGTGTGAGGACATGTGTGCGTTTCCCACTAACGTAACAAGCGATATCAATAATACTGGCAACCATTCATAAAATATGTTTGCATGTTTTCTCCCCCAAAAGGAAAGAAAGTAAAAAGGGGCCGTGAAACTCACCTTGAATGCACAGCAGAGAAAAATGTTCGATCAACGGTTAAGGTTTCGGTTAACCTGTGTTTCATTCCGTGTACATAAAGTTAATATAAATTATTAATTTAAAAATATAACAACTGTTCGGTTTCGCGTCCGCGTCTCGGTTCGGTTACGGTGTCGGTTAACGATTTCCTTAATTTACAAATACGCCTACATGATTTCCCATGTCCATTAATGTGCATTGATGACTATCTATAATTTACATCTTTGAACTAACTTATACATGTCATACAACCACACAAATGCAAATGTTCATATAATACTCAAACGAACACATAATGATACATCCCATACCCACATGCAGAACAACCCCACGTGATCTTGGTTTAAAAAGTCAATACCACATACAACCCACATGCACATGCATAAGTATTATTATTATTTTATTACAAAACACACACACACAACAGATGCATACATACATACAAGTACATACGCGCGGATTACTTATATATATACATACAAACGATCCGGAAAAAAAATGCATATACACAACAGCCGAAGGCTGCTGTGTTCCTTTCGGTACACACACACACGCTGCAGGCATACATACATCATATACATACACACACAGCAGCACACACTTTACACGCATGTATACATACATCATATACATACACATACCGTCACGTATATATACATATATATATACACACGCACACAGCAGTATACTACATATATATATACTTTTCAATTATATATACACTCTCATCATCATCTATACATACATATATACGTACGCATTCCTACACCCATGGTAATCCCCATCATAATAATAATTATGATATACACACATTCAACAAGCACCCATGAGATCATTGCCACACCTCTAATACCGAGAACGACCATACCGAATTTACCGTGACCGGAAACTCGAAACCATACGTAGTCTCGTAAGAAATGATCAAGAAGGAACGTAAGAATCGTACCGAGTGGCGACGATCAACGATCGATAAGAAAGTATTTCCAAGATGAGACGAGGCTTGTGGAGGTGCCGGTTGTCGTTCCTAAGTGAATCGCCGGAAAGATGTCGCGCGAACAAGGCACTGTTGGAGTTGCGGGGCTGCCGTAATACGTCGGGGTGGAGGAAGCAGGTCGCCGGTGATGGAGATCGGGTGTGGAAGAAGGCTGTGAAAGGGAGGAGTTGGTTTTGGAGTACCGAATGGGAGGGATAAATTACGGGAGTGGGGTTGTATCTCCATGTTGATGTATATATATATATTATCAATCATACCCAATCACTTGTACCTTATATTATTTATTTGTCCCCACATGCACTCACTACATCCACTAATCTGGAACACATGCACACAAGCATATATATACATACGCATAATACATGTGCATGTATATACAGCGCATCACACATCACCAAACAAATTCCTTCACCCCATGTGCCTACAAGCTTTATTTGTCCCCCAATTATCTGGTTCATGTATATAGGGCTCAATAATTCGCATATGGGGATTTGGTATGTGTCAATAAACCGTGGGGTGGGGTAGGTGGTTAGAGTGGGATGTTTGTTGGGTGATGATAAACCCATTTGTTCCCATGTTGTTGTTAAATAATTATTATCTATATAGTGGGATGTTTGTTTAATATTATTATTATTTTACTAATGTTTAATTGTGATCAAGTTAATTATAATTATATGCTAATAATAATTAAGATTTCGAACTAATAACAATATCAAATAACGTTGACAATAGTAATGATAACGAAACAGTCGGAACGGTGTTAACCTGAAATATACGGGATGTTACAGTTTTCTTTTGTCATCCTACTTCATATAAAATGTGACGCGCATTCCCGCACGTGATGTTGATAGACACGACATACAAGACCAACATGTACAACATTCCGTTTGTTCAGGTTATTAGCGTTACGTTGACGTCGAAGTAGTTTTGTATTGCGCATGCATTTATATCGAGGGAACGACAGGACAACTTCACATGGGTACTGGAGCGGATCAGAGATATGCTCGATGGGTGTGTGGAGCCCCGCGTTATAGTCACAGACAGGGACCTGGCCCTGATGAGCGCGTGTGACACAGTGTTCCCGAGTGCTACTAAAAACCTATGCAGATGGCACGTTAGGGAGAATATCAAAAGACGGTGGAATATCATTTTCAAAACCGGCATGTGGAAGGATTTTCCATACTGGTGGAAGACCTTGTGTTCGTCTCCCACAGAGGCATTGTACGATTACAATTGCAGGAAGATGGAAGAAAAGTTAAATGAAGATGGTAAACGTGGTAAGAATTTCATAGTTATTTTTACTCTAATAATTTATTTGTTCATTTATAAAATTTATTATTTCTTTCAGAGGTATGGGAATATATTTGGAATAATTGGTTGGTGCCGTATAAAAAGAAATTATTACTTGTTGGATGTATGACCGCCTTAACTTTGGTGAATTTACAACTAATAGGGTTGAGGGCCAACATGACAACTTCAAGAGTTACCTCACAGGGACCAATAATACGTTGCACACACTTGTCGGATATGTTTGTGACCTCGTGCGCGACCAGGAGATTGAAATTTGTAAACATTCGAGGTGTCACGTGTGAAAATTAAAAAGACCATCGACTGTCATTGTTTTCAAAATTGCATTATAAAGTATCCATTTTTTGCCTTAGCCTCCTTGAATCAGAGTTGACGAAAATGGAAATGATTCAGAAGTCTGGGGGTTCATATGGACACCAGTTGTTCACGTCTATGGGCTTGCCATGTGCTTGTCGCTTGGAGATATACATCTGAGAAGGTTATATTTTTCTTAATATATTTTTTTACTGTTGTCACACGATTGCATATTTTTCACTAATAATTTAACCTTTAAATCCAGTCACAAGTATTCTACTCGATGCGGTAGATCCACACTGGAGGAAGCTTGATTTCGAGCCAGCGTACGTCGCGCCGCCTGAACCCGACTACGACATGAAATTTGATGACTTGAAACAAAAGGTTATGTTGTCTCCCAATCCTCAAGTAAAGAAAAAATTGTTTAAGAAAGTATTTGACTCTTTGTTTAAGAGCAAGTCAAAACTTAAAGGACCTGAGGTGCGTCATGACCGACGTGGTCGTCCAAATATTAAGGAGCAACAAAGAAGAGCGGACTCTAATACATCACAGTATGAGGCTACTAGACACAGCTCCTATACTTCCTCACAACAAACTATGCCTGACCCGGCGAGGCGTAGCTCATATAACCCCCAGTTTAAAATGCCCAACGACTGTTCTAATCAGGCAAAGGCTGCTTCAAATGTACCGATTACGGGAGCTGCCCGAGGGTTTCCTTTAATATTGAAACCAAAGGACGTGATAAAAGTTATGAAGTTTAAGGATCAGCTGCCCCAATGGATTCACCGGTACGTTTCGACTATAAAAGATGTGCGGCCTGATGGTAACTGTGGTTTTCGGGCGATCGCGGTGGCTTTAGGGAAAAAGCAAAATGAATGGGAATGGGTTAGGCGTCAAATGTTGTCGGAGATGGACAGAAACATGTGGTATTGGCGGAGCAATTTGATCCGCGAGATGCCTGGCTATTATGATTCTGTTCGTAATAGCTTAAATTGGTTTGGCACGACTCAACCCGCACCCGATACCCATTGGCTAACTTTTCCGGCCCATGGACTCGTAATTGCGGAAACATTCACTTGTATTGTGCATCTTATTTCTTCATTTGGCAGCCAGACATGGGTCCCGCTGAAAACAGCCCCAGAGCCATTATTCACCTATCCAGTTGTCGCACTTGCTCATATTAACCAATGTCACTTTCTTTGCATACAATTGGAAGGGGATTACCCAATGCCCAGTGTGAGCTATCATTGGCCGAGATTTGCATATCAACAAGCACTAGAATGGCAAAATATGTATGAGGATCGTATATTAACCAATGTTTCTTTGTTTGTTTGGTTGTAATGTAACTATAAAATAACAAAACACAAACTCGTATGTTACGATTAGGTTAACCGTGTGATAAAATAAAAATAAAAACAAACTAGTATGATTACATAAATTTAGAAAACATATACAATATGTCATGGTTAGAAAACACTCGTAATGTAACTGTATAATGACAACCGATTTTTGTAAATTAACACAATGATGATCAAGTGTAATAATAAGTTAATTGAAAAATGTTATGTTTCTTCCCTATTTATTACGACTTTCAATATTAAATAATGAATGTAACTCCATAACCGTAGACACATTTCCCACTCTCATACATACACATACATACACCTATGCCTATATATACATCATTACTACATATCTTTTCATTTCTCCTCAACATCAATGGATCATCATCCTGCAAATTACCATCAAACCTTGGTGATCATTACTGCAGCTTTCACTACTTCAATCAAGATCATGACACACATTTGTAATCAAGGTGCATTTCAGTCGTCGTATGACATGAGATCATTAGCTACTAAAATAAAAATAAAAAAATTACTTGTAATATGATAAACTAATAATAAACACAAAACACAAACTCGTATGTTACGATTAGATTAACCGTGCGATAAAATAAAATAAAAACAAACTGGTATGATTAAAGAAATTTAAAAAATATGTACAAAATGTCACGGTTTGACCAAGCCGTGACATATACACCTCCAAAACCCTGTCACCCCATTAATTACACACCCAATAATTGCAATGATCCCGAGAACCTAACGTCACGGTTAGGCCTCACCGTGACCGCAAGGTCCTACACCTGACCTAAAGGTCACGGTTAGCCCTAACCGTGAACCGTGACCGTTTGAAGTGGTATACCCTAAAACACGAGCGGTGTGTGCAGAATTTCACGAAATAAATTTGTTTCTCTTTAGTAATTGTTCTGACGACCGCGACGTTGTCTCTTGTCACTAATCGTTCACACTGGCTGGTGGCGCAGAACTCCAAGCTCCAATTTGCATCAAGTTTGATGAGGTGGCACATTAGCTGGACTTGTGTTGCCCACTTAGCAAGGTGGATCATATATTTTTTTTAACCAATAATAGATTTTATATTAAGGGAGGAGGGGGCATTATCCTAAGTATCGAGTACTATTATGAAATCCCACCAATCACACTGTCATATCACAAGTACCCTGAACTACCATAAAACACTTAAAACACCCAAAACACCCACTATATAGCCGTTTGATCACGGGTGTTCTCGGCTACTAAAACCCGACGACAACAACTCGCATTCTCGATTTGACTTTTTACGATAAATATATTTTTTTAATGTGTATATGATCTTATATATTACTCTAACTTAAAGTGTAAAATCTAATTCAATGTCTAAAGTTGAACCGAACACTATTTGAAAGAGATGATACACTTGCCACTAAATCAATGCTAGAGGCTGTACTTGAGATATGAATACTTTTATATTTTGGCTATTGTTAAAGAGGTTAAAGTCGATGTAATGCTAGCCCGTTTAATAAAAAACTTATATTTTTTAGATGAAAAATGTAAGGTTGTAATTACTAAATAAATAATTTAGGATATTAGTCAACCTGAATACGGGTTGTAATGAAAGTTTACATGAAGTTCTAATTTTTCTCACCCTCATCTTGATTTTAAATTCACTTAATGAAAGTTTACGCAAGCACATGGCAACAAATTTTAAGCAAGCAAGAAGACAACACAACTCTTACGTAGAGTCGAGAGAAAAATTCGTTTTTGTACAAGTGGATTGGTCGAAATTGCAATTTATATCCAACTGAAAAGATTAATAGATCTTAATTTATAGTACTTGTAATTTTACTGTTAGTGAAGAATGTGAAATTTGAGTTGCAAGTTAGACCCAAATCTAATAATTAAAACGGATTTAAAAACCTTTTATGGTTTTTATAGCTGGCTCTAGAGTTCAAATTTAAAAACTCGTAGCACATTGAATGTAATGGATTTGTCATATACATATGATTTTTTTTTCTTCCAATAATTTAATTGAATTAAGTTTTGACAAGATCACCATGTGATGTGTTCATTTCCTCTCCAACATAAAATAAAAGTCAACATGACATTCAACCAACCGTATCAGTACCATATTTGTCAAATAGGTAATTACTTTTGTCTATTATTTATTAGCCAATTCAATGCCCAACAAACCCTTCATGAGTATCTAACAAATTTATTTAAAAAAAAAAAAGAAAAATATATCAAACGGAAGCCCTATGTTTTTCTTTCCTTGAAGCATTTAACTTTTGATTATATGAAAATAAATCTGATTACAAGAAAAAATGATTATAACTACAAACAAACAAACTATGAGGCACCCTCCTATTTACTATTACATATTATGAAGAAGAGTATTAAGTGTACGTTTAGGTGTGTCCTTCCTTTCACTTGCTATATAATGAAGTTTTTTTTATCATAACTAAACCAATATATTATATAGTTTCTTAATTCATATATATTCACATATTGTTATGTTTTATGTAAAACCATGTTACACTAGTAATAAAACACTTAGAGCATTTTCTTAATTGATTGAATAGAAAAACTGAATGTTGGCCCTGCTCCCTTGTAATCTCGATTTGAAGATCACAAAAATAAAACAATGAACATGAATTGAACAAATGACTTGTTAATTGACTCTTTATTAACCAAACACATAAATAACTAGGCACACTTGAATTCATTGACTATATGCCCTATAAATACTAAACAATGACAAAATCATACTCAAACTCGTTCTTTATCTCCTAGACATTCAAATAAACTAGGTAAAGTTGCAAAACATTCAAAAATTATACAAATAACTTTTAACTTTCAAGCTATTAGGTAGTATTGGGTATACATGAATGTAAGCTAAAATGTAATGACTCATTCTGTTTACATAAAAAACATATTTGTTAATCACATAGTGATAAACTGAGCTATTACATAAGGAATGTGATTTCATTTCCTTTTAATGATTTTATTCCTTGGGGGTAGGTGTTTTTTTTTCATTTCTTTGAAGAATGAAATGTTTTTTTTTATTAATTCATGACTCAAACCTTGTACTGAATAATGGCGTAACATATTTTCTCACTCATGACCCGAACCACCACCACCACCACCACCATCATCATCATCACCACCACCACCACCACCACCACCACCACCAACCACCACTTCCACCACCATCACCCCCACCAACTACCACAAAAAAAATCAACCACCAACACCACCGCCGCTACCACCACCCCACCACCATCACCACCAACCAACCAACCACCAACACCATCAGAAGCACCACCAACACCAACCACCATCACCAACTAACCACCACCACCAACAACCAACCACCACCACCAACAACCAACCAACCAACCAACCACCACCACCACCAACAACCAACCAACCACCACCAACAACAACAACCAACCAACCACCACCACCAATAACAACCAACCAACCAACCACCACCACCACAACCATAAATACCACACCACCACCACCACCATCAACATCGCACCACCACCATAATCACCACCACCACTCAACTCCATTCCTTTGTGTTTTCATATCTACTTAACAACATAAAGTAATTATTGATTCCAACAAACATGACAATGGAATTGTAATGATCCATTTCATTCTATTGTACGTTCAATTCCCTTGTCTATTTAATTCTCCCGTTCATTCTATTACCCCATACTAAGCATATCCATATAAAATCCTAATTAATAAACTATTTTACTAATTACCCCTTCATCTTTCTCTTTCTTTTAAAATGACATTGTTCAAGATTAATGTCTAACAACAAACCATCCAATGCTTCTCTTTATTTTTCCCTGATCGAACCACACAGGTCTTGATTGTTCTTGCTTGTTCTTTGTTCTTTCTTTATTTCTTCTTCTTGCTCTCTTGTTTGCTTTCTTTCTTTGTCTTTATTCCACTCATTAAAACAAGTCTGCTTCCTTTTGAAGTGTTTTTATGTTCTTGTTGCCTTTCAATTCTTGCTCAATTCTTGTAATCAATTGTGCTTTTCCTTGCTTCTGATTAACTTGTTGTGTTGGATTGGTTTTCTTCCTAAACTTAATTACTTTGTTCTTGCTTACTTCCTTGACTTGCTTAGTTATTGTTCTTGTTTATTTTGTTGTTGTATTTGCTTGCTTGCTTAACTTGCTGATTCACATTCTTGCTAATCTTGTTGAACTTGATGTGCTTGTTATTTACTTGTTTAGTTCTTTTTTATTTGTTGTTGTCAACTTTCTAATTTACACCTTCTTGTTGTGTATTCTTGCTAAAACCTTCTTGTTTAATTTGCTAAAACGTGCTTTTAAATCATGAATTTAAAAACGAACCCATTGCCTTCTTTCCTTTCTTCCATTCTTTCTCTCTTTGATTTCTTTCTCGGCATGAATAAATCCTTGCTACTGATGAACCGAGTCTTGCTAACCCGATGTTGCGATTACATGTTAATTTTGATTTGTATTTGATTTTTGTATGAGCCTAAGGTTCTGATACTAATTGTTGGCCAATCTCTTTTTCATTCTCGATTTGCATATCAAAGAACTGAAATGATGAACATGAATTGAACAAACTACTTCTCAACTCTTTATAAGCCAAACTCAGAAATCACAAGGGATAATTAAAACCATCAACCATATACACTAAATACTAATTAAACAAGACATAACCATACTCGAACTCATACTCCTATTCATCTAGACGTTCAAATAAGTAATGAACTTGCAAAATGAACAAAAACTAAATTGAGAATTCTAAACTTTCAAACTATTAAGACAAAATTAAGAGTGAATTGTCGTTTTCCTCTCTGTGGTTTGGTCATATTTGTTATTTTCATCCAAAAAGGTTTTTCTTACATTTGTCTCTCCAAGGTTTGAAATATTTGCCATTTTCATTCAAAAACATAAATTCCGTGGAAAATTTTTTTATTAGCAACACGTAAACATAAATTAGGATTTCGTTTTTATATTAAAATTTACGTAAGTACCCTTTTAACGATGAATATTTAACATTTTAAAAGATTGGAGCTAATATTTTTGGATGAAAATGATAATGTTTCTCAAACCTTGAGGAAGCAAATGCAAGAAAAAATATTTTTGGATGAAAATGACAAATGTGACCAAATCACATGGAGAAAAATGACAACTCACTCAAAACCTAATTAATTAAACTATTTTACTAATTGACCATTTCTTAAGGAAATCTATAAATGATTGGAAACATTTTATTTAAAAAAAAATCAAGTGCTATGCACATTGGCTATCAGTTATAAACTGTTAGGGTAAGAAAGAACTGAAGAAGAAGGGATTAACGATCCAAGCTAACCCACTGATTAGTCGTTACCCCTTTTATTAAATCCGTTAATTCCGTTACAATCATTTAGAACGAATACAACAATAACCCCTAAACTATCAAACTGTTACAATTTCTTCCCCTCAACTTACATCTATCCGTTACAACCTAACATAAACAAACTACAATCTGCCAGTAGAATAGAAAAAGAAATTAAGGGGCTCATGTTATAAAGAAAATTCCATAATTTCTTGGTTTCACCTAAAAAGTCTTCAAAATAATTTTAATATATTAAAGTACTCAAAGTCCCTAGCTAAACGTGTAGAAAAAACATGAAAAAAATCCCTTAATGCAGTTTAATTATATTAAAGTGTTTACAGCTGTCTAGAATGTATGTATTTGTGTAAAACAGTTAAATAATAACTCACTACCACATAAATTGGTCAGAAGTAAGATTACACGTCTTTTTTTTTAAAAAAAGAAGGAGAAGTTGAATGTCACTTCATCAAATTTTAATTAATTTAAGACGCAACAAGTAATTATTTTAATATTTTCTCTCAAGTATCTGCATTCTCGACAAGTTTAAGGGATTTTACTTTTTAGCATAGCCTTAATTGAGAGACGTCTTTGTACTTTTAGTGACATTTTCAGGGACTTTTAAGCTAAAACCATGTTGATGAGCAATTTTATAAAAAACAAAAAAATGTGTTAGGTTTTATGATACTTACCCAAAAGGAGTGTATTTAGACTTTGGTGTTTACTAAGCAACAATGCAATATTATAAGTGACTGAAAGTTGTTACGGTCTCGTGGTTTACATTAACCTAAGGCTAGATGTTGTGAAGGTGCTCTATCAAAAACGTTATTCACGTATATTATGAGGGGCTCTATCCACTTCACGTCTCCCCTCACACCACCCAATATCACTCGTTAGCATTCAAGAAAATAACTAATAATTAAAAGTTGTTGACTTTGCATTGACATCTCACTTGTTGGAAACTACTAGTCCACTACTCTTCCAAAACATTTCATTCAAATAAATAATAATAATAATAATATAATAATAATAATAATAATAATAATAATAATAATAATAATAATAATAATAATAATAATAATAATAATAATAATAAATAAATAAATAACAAATAAAAGTTAATTAATTAAGGGCACTTGTCCCTGCCCTTAGGGTTCTTGAGATCACGATAACAAGGGCACTGACCCTTATCAGCATAAGGCCCCGAAGGCACACACCCCTCGCATTTCCCGCAACAGATCCCGCAATACTTCAGACATCGGTCTCTCCACCCCGATCTCGAACACCGATACGCGCATTTCGCGTTGCACCCCAATGCATCTGTCCATATATACATTTCAACAATATGAAACCATCAAGTCCAATTAACATTTGGTTATATTGTCAACAAACCAAAAAAATGGTAGATGTTCATCAAGTGATGATTGATTACCTAAGGGTGGTGCAGGGGATGGAGACGGGGATTCGGTGGCGGTGGCGGTGGAGAGGAGGAGGGTGGCGATGAGCAGAGGCAGGTGGTGGTTCATGATGGTGGTGGTGGTGGTGATGAGAGGGGGTGCAGTGGTGGTTTATAAGGTAAGTGGGTGTCGGTGGTGCATGTGAAGGTGGCACATGGGTTGTGTATTAAATTGTTGGTTGACGGTGTACGGTTCAAATGTTATTCTACGCGTCAAAGTTTGAAGATAATTAATTCACTCCAAGTTTCTGCATGATTATTTATATAAGGGTGAGGTTATTCTACAAACTGTATTTTTACTATAAAGTGTATTTTTATTATAAAGTGTGAGAAGACATAATGAGGCTAAAAAAGTCACAAAAAAATTTATATCTCACAATGTAAATCGAATTTTAAAAAAACACTTCGGAGCCTTTGTTTATCTCGTTGTCCTCTTTCAGAAAAAAAAATAAAAATAAATAAAATTTTTTTTCATTGTGTCATTATATGACACAATAACGTCATTGTGTCTTTTATATTGACACAATGACGTCATTGTGTCTTTCATAATGACACAATGAAGTTATTGTGTCTTTCATAAATGACAATTAAAAAACGTTAATTTTTTTATTTTTTTTATTTTTTCGTTTCCTTTTTTTTCTTATTGAGGACGACTAGGGAAACAAAAGCCCCGAATTACTTTTTTGAAATTTGATTTTGATTGTGAGATATAATTTTTTTTGTATATTTTTTTGACTCATTATGTCTTTTTTTGATTCATTGTGTCTTCTCACACTTTGTATCAAAAATATACTTTGTATTTAATTTTTTTCTTTATATAATACTAATTATTAACTTTGTTATAAATCATCAATTTTATCATGAGCGTTGTACTTAACTCTTTTTTTAATTTTTAACTTTTTTTTTTATTTTAATTCAATACTTTTATATAGTTTATAATCTAGCCTTAATATTTTTTTTCCTTTCAACTTTGGTCCCCTACATTTCATATTTTAAACATTTTCGTCTTTCGGTCATGATTTTATGAGTTAACATGCTGAAACGTGCATATGTGGTTCAACATTTTTACGATCATTTTTTCATATCAGGTTTAACGTTTTTACGTTTACTTTTTATTTGATTTTATTTTTTTATTTATTTTAATATGAGCTTTGTCAGTATTGATGGTCACCGATGGTAGTGTGTCATTGATGCTGCTTGACCTGATTTTACGCCGCCCGCTGCAACGCGGGGGGCTTAATACTAGTTTATACATAATTTTAATTTGATCTCGTCATAGTAAGGTTGTTACGGATTTGATTTGCGAAAACACCCTGTTGTAGAGATGTAGGATAAGAATACGTATATTAAACTCAAATTAGTCTAAGGTGTTGTTTGTTTTTTACCAAAACCTCTTCCCCACCTCTTCATCTGCGCGCACGCAGACGCGGGAAGAGGTTTTGAGTGCGCAGAGTGTTTGTTTTTTGAAAGACGTTTCATTAAAAAACGTCTTCTTGAGGTCTGCATGGAGAAGACATGGACTTACCACTTCTCCACCTCTTCTAACCTCTTCTCCTTTAATCCTTAAAACACATTTATCTTTCAACTCACACAACAACCCAAAGTCCCAAACCACCAGCCACCCTCTCCTCCTGCAGCCCCCTCCGGCAGCCCCTCCGTCGCGCCACCACCTTCTCCGCCGTGCCGCCACTTCTTCTGTTGCGCCGCCTCTTCCTCCGCCACGCCACCTCCCCCTCCGCTGTGCAGTTTTATCGGGTCACCCGTATAAAACCCACGGTGCCTTGATCCCGAATATCTCCCGGACCCCATACAGCTCCCACAGCCCAACCACTAGTTCTCTGAGGTGTGGGAGTCGTTTCAGTTTGACGTTGATCGGGGAGATCGTGAGGCTTTCGAGCTGATCCTGGACGTCGTCGGTGTTCATGGTTGGTTTATTCCGGTGGCCGGCCGGTAAGATGATTAAAGGGGAGGTTAGTTAATCTGGTGATGAAGAGAATAGAAGGGATATTGGTATTATCATCGAACACTTGGACAAACCACAAGAGTTATAGGGTAACCCCAACCAAATTTTACTCGAACAGGATAGAGTTTTCAATTTGGTATCTTCAAAATTCAATTTATAAATGAGTATCATGTCCTCGTGTGATGCTGTGAAAAGACGTTTAGTTCAAATCAAAGTAAACGTAACGACCCGCTAAACTATGAAAATAATCGATGTTCATAAAAGGGAATATAAAAAAGAATGAAACTTTTATGTTAAGAGGGGCCTTAACAGTAAATAATATAAGTTTGTTTGTGGATGTTAATTTAAAAATAGGTTTAGTTTAATTACAGAATATTTCAGCATTCTGCAGATATTAAAAAAATAAACAGTCTTTTTCTGGCAGACTGCAGACATTTGGTCCACCTCTTCTGCTGCAGATATCTGCAGATGTGGTCCGCAGACTGCAGACGTTTTTCTGCAGAAAAAACAAACACCTAACACTTCTTAAGGCTCTTGTACGAGTCTCATTAATGCGAGAGCCTTGTACAAATGTACAAGGTTTGCCTTTAATTTTTATTAATTTATGTTATTGGCACAAGTAAAAACTTCTCAATAGATTTAGATTGCTTAAAGAGAATTCACATCTCTGAATATCCGAATTTTGAATATTTGAAATTTTTAGATAATAGAAATTACTCTCCGTATTCGTATCCGAAATTTCAAGTGATTCGGATATCAAAATTTTATTTTTTTATTTTTTAAAATAACTAGATATCTGTTATTATAAAAATAATATAAAAACCAACTCATATCATAAAAGTCCTAATATACACTAAAAAATCTCAATCTAAAATAAAAATATACTTAAAATTTAAAAAATAAAAAAATATTTTTTAGTTTTTGGATAATCAGATATTCGAATATCTGAAACTTTTGATAATCCCTATTCAAATCCGAATTTTCAGATATCCAAAAATTCATATCTTTCAGATTTAGATTTTCATATCCGAATATTTTTGAATAATCGTATCCCATCCTTTGTATGTGTGATTGTGTTCTCTATATTATAAAAAAATTATTGTTTATGGTTGTGATTGGAGGATTAACATGTTATTGTTAATCTGTATATTTGATAAAACACTGTTCATTTTTATTAACTTTTTTTGATATTTTATAAAGTGGTTGTGATTAAAGGATAAAGAAAAATAATGATAAAAATATAAATAAATATTATTTAATTGAAAAGAAGAATGAAAAATGATGAATTTTAATGTAATTATAAAAATGAAGATGAAGAGTGAAATGTGAATGCTCTAACATATTAAAACATACATAACACTTTAAGTTTTTTTTTCCTTTTTTATTTGAATAGCAAATATTTGATCAATCTTGTTTCTAAAGATATGTGTTATCTCAGTCAAGAAAACTTAAGATTATGTGTAGTGGTTTTAATTAAATTATTAGTTAAAGTGCCACCTAGATGGGATTTAGGCAAAAATGCGTTCACTAAATCACTTTTAAATTAAGTGTAATGGTTTAACTAATTGAAATTATTAATCACTCATGATTAATAAGCATAATAACTTTAATTAATATAATCACATCATAAAATATTATAACCTTATAATTATAATAAAATAAAAGTGAGAAAAAATCTATCATTTACCCTAAAAGAAACTCATTTGCAGGACGAATATCAAGAAAAAAAACCCACTTGCATATCTTGAGAAAAAAACTTTAAAAACTCAGGATAAAAAGGTGCTTCAAATTGAGAAAGCATGATTGAGTATGATATCAACACCTTACGTGGTTGATTCTCGCCGGAATCTGTCACTCCTGTAGCAAAATGTAGTCGGAGATCCGGCGGTTTTCACTCTCACGAATTTCGGTAGGCTTCAAACGCATTTTAGTATTCGATTTCTGATTACTCGCACAGTAGATACATATATATAGAGAGAGAAACAAAACAGATAATGAAGAAGATATACCATAGGAAAGCAGATTGTGATATGGAAAATCCAACTTTCACGCCCGTTAGGGGGTTAACGGTGATCCATTTTGGCGTCACTAATATTCATGAAGTAGTGGAATTATCGCCATATCAAGTGCCCATGTCATCAATTTTAGCGCCACTTTTTAGCCCACTAAGTATGGTCTGATATTAAATGTTTTTTTCCCATTTTTTTAAAAGAGTTAATTTAACCAAGAAAACTTCATAGTTAGTTAGATGATGATATTTATCTAATATATGTTCTATCTAAGGGCACGTGTTCAAGAGTACCAAAAGTGTAAAAAAATAGTCGCTAAAGGTGATTCAAGTCTCGTGACAGATTAGAAGTCTAGATTTTAGAGTGTGATTAGATTGTGTATAAGTTAACCGTTTAAAAAAGTTCGTATATATTATTCACTTTTATAAATGCTAAAATAAATTAAACTCAATTAATAGAAAAAAACAAGGATGGCTGGATAATAAAAAGTATAAATCTATCAATACTAATAAAAAATGTTTTTGTATACAACTTGTCACAATTGTAGAGCTACTAAGTTTTTTTTTTTGTTTCTCTCTCCTAATAAATATTACATTAACTACAAATGATATTATCTAATTCTTTTCATATTACAAATATAATTTTTTTAAAAGAGATCTTTCTACAAATGGGATTCATAAAGAAATAACTTTTTTATAAAATAATAATTTTTTTTAAAAATATATCAAACTTTTAAAAAACATAATATATTTTAAAACCTGTGACTTTTAAAAAAATTCTTATGAAACAAAAGTAATTAAATTTCAAAGTTATAATAAATAAATTATTGAAAATGTCACTTTTTTTATAAACAGTTTGTTTTAAAACAATTTGTTGAAAATTATTTTTTTTTAAAAACAAAAAAAATAAAAAAGTTTAAAAATGATATCGTTATTTTATCACTCGTATGTAATGTCAATAATATCTTACATTAAAAGATCTTTTTATAAATCTTTAATTTTTATTAATGACTATTTAATATTTTATTTATTTTTTTAACCCGTGCAATACACGTATGGTAACTAGTTATCTTATATATAATTGAGCTAGTACATTATTTGAGTAGTGGGATGTAAAACAGTTGGATGACACCTTCCATTGTTTATTTCACTAAATTAATTTTAGTAATTTATGTCCATACATTACAGCCTGGCTATGTCTTCACACTAGCTTTATTTACAGCCTGTAACTTAACATTTTTCAATTTTTGGGTACAAAATAACACTTCACTTGCATAGTAATAACCAAACAATTAAAATTGTATTCATTCCTTTGTTTATAACCAATAAAAACTTTTATTACCAATTATAATAATCTAAATTATTATTCATTTAACGATATTATCATCAGTAACATTCTAATTTTCACTTTTGTTAACATAAAAATCAAATTCATTTTGTTTAAATTGATTTCAAATTATGTTTGTTTTTAGTTTTGTCTAGAACGTGTTATTCCATAACTAGTGTCGGGTCGAATGACATAGTCGGGATTAACATGAGGATCTAGGTCGAACGAACCGACAATGATGAATTAATAATGAAGACCTGTTGTTCACAGTAGAATCGCAAGGAAGACTAGAAATCTTTTGATATTTATTATTTAAATCTTTTGAGCAACGTATCTCTTTTTCGGGGCCTAAGGATCGGTGGTTTTGAGCTTTGGGTTATAAAGGCTCTTACTCGGGTTCTGGGTTAAAAAACAAAGAGTAAACTTCACTTTTATTTGATATGATTTGATGTAAATAAAAGTTTTCATCCAAGTGTTTTAAAATTACAAATTTGCTCCTTGTGTTTTGTAATTCTTTTCGGTTAACTCCAACCCACCACCACCAACACCATCATGATTCATGGTGACAATTGATTGACATGAGGAACCCTAATTTGAAAATGATTGGTTCCATCAGGGTGCTATCGGGTGAAATTACGTCGGTGGTGTAAGTCTATGGAGGCTAACAGGTTATGATGGTGGAGATCCGTCGAGGGTGCTGTGGGGCAGTAGGTGGTGAGCGGTGGCGGTGGTGTGGGGTTGATGAAGATGATGATGGTGATCTACTGAAAGTTGTGGGATGGTAGGTGGTGGGCGGTGGTGGTAGTGGACGATGGCGGTGGTGTGGAGTTGATAGTGTCATCAGGTGAAAATGGGACAAAGGGGATTAAAGATAGGGTTTTAATTATTTTAATATATATTTTAATAAAATTTCATTGTTGGTCCTTTAAATTAATAAAGAAGTTTGAATAAATAATATAATTCATCTTGATCAGTAAATTGACTAAAACGTAGAAACTAACTATAATAACTAACGATGTTAGTGGGTTGGAGTTGATTAAAACGACTTGCAAACCACAAGGAGCAAAATCAAGATTTTGAAGCCTTTGGATGAAAAGTTTATTTGGACCAAACCACATGGAACAAAAGTGAAGTTTACTAAAAAATAAATAAACTTCAAACTACGAATATCAAAAAATTTCCGCAAATTTTATACATCAATCTCAAACATCTTCTACGCATATCCAACTCTACACAAATGTCCCATGAATTTTATATTCCCTCTTCATCTTTGGATAGTTCAGTCTGTTTCAATAAGATCATTTAAGTTTGGAATGATGTTCTAGTCCTATGTAATTAACCTGATTAAAAGATAATTATTTATTTTTCAAGTCTTATGAGTGTTTCATCATTGCCGCCCACCACCACTGTCGTCCCACCACCACCACCGTCATCCGACCACCGTCGTCCCGCCACCATCGCCGCCCACCACCACCATCGTCCCCCCACCATCGCCGCCCACCACCACCGTCGTCCCCCCACCATCGCCGCCCACCACCACCGTCGTCCCCCCACCATCACCGCCCCCCACCACCGTCGTCCCCCCACCATCGCCGGCCACCACCACCGTCGTCCCCCCCACCGTCGTCCCCCCCACCATCGCCGCCCACCACCACCGTCGTCCCTTCACCATCGCCCGCCACTGCCGCCATCGTCGTTTCTCCTCCTTCGTCGTCCCGCCACCGCCGACGCCGTCGTCCCACCACCGCCGTCGTCCCGCCGCAGACGTCGTCCCGCCACCACCTTCGTCCCCCGCCGTCGTTGCCATCACCGCCTTCGTCCCCCGCCGTTTCGGCCACCACCACCCTTCGTCCCCCACCATCGCCGCCCACTAACACCGTCGTCACCCTACCATCGCCACCGACCACCACGACCGTCATCGCCCCACTATCGCCGCCCACCACCATCGTAGTCGCCCCACCATCCCCACCCACGACCACCGTCGTCTCCCCACCATCGCCGCCCACCACCACCGTCGTCCGCCAACCATTGCCGCCCACCACCCCCGAAGTCCCCCCACCATTGCCGCCCACCACCATCGTCGTCCCCCACCATCACCGCCCACTACCACCTCCTCTCACCTTTGACCCTCCCTTTTACCTACTATTCGCGTTAAATACACAAGATTGAAGCATCAAAATAAAGTTTAATGACCATATTGGAACAATAAAATTTATGGGTGACCTAATGAGTACAATTTTAAAACTTGATTACCTTTTATAAAATTACCCCTTAATTTAATAAAGTTTGAATAAATAATATAATTAGACATTATCAGTAAATTGACTAAAATGCCCCTGAAACTAACTAAAATAACTAATGGTGTTAGTGATTTGGAGTTGATTGAAACGAATTACAAACCACAAGGAGCAAAAACAAGATTTGGAAATCTTTGGATGAAAAACATTATTTAGACCAAACAATATGGAACAAAAGTGAAGTTTACTAAAAAATAAATAAACTTCAAACTATGAATATCATCAAACAATTACCACAAATTTTATACACCAATCTCAAACATCTTATATGCATATCCAACTCTACAAAAATGTCCCATGTGTAACATCGCGTATTTTGTTTAATAAAAGTTAAAAATTTTATTCGTCGATGTTGATAATTACAATAATTATAATAATAATAATAAATAATAATAATAACAATAATAATGAAAATAACATTAATAATAAATAATAACAATAATAATAATAATAACAATTGTTCATAGAAATATATATTTTTAAATCAAGTGCAGGGGGTATTTTGAAATTTATGAAACTTAAAAATTAAGTTTCTAGCATAAAATATAAAATCTGAAACCGCAGGGACTAATTGTGTAACATTTTCAAACCCAAACCATCCCCCCCGTTTTTCCGGCGAGTCTCCGGCGAGACTCCGGCCGAACGCCGGCGAAGCCGAAAACCGTAAAATTTCACCATTTCAAGCCACAAAACCGGTTCCAGTACACTCGTGGATGAGTTTCGAACTCGATGCAACCATTAAACACGTTTAAACTTCGAGAAATTCGGATCCAAAGCCACCACATCGAAATCACAAAATTCCCGACAAGAAATCAGTCAAATTACCCAATTTGAACCCCACAATCACACCGAAAGTTTCCTTGGATCCAATTTGGATTGAATTTCAACACAAAACGTGTTGAATTAGTCAAGGAAACGGCTATAATTGTCACTTTAACTTCGGATCCTATACAGCTCATAAACCCACTCAAACAACATCAATAAACAAATTAAAGCTGCAAAATCGATCATTAATACATACCCAATCGAACTCTGGTTTCAATTTTACCAAACACAAACATAAACACTGAAATCAATCTTCATCTTCATCGCGACCTGCAACTCACTCGAACCCGACCTTCGGAGTTTCAAAACCTGAAATTGATTAGGGGCTTTCACTCTCGATCATCATCCAAAGCTTCATACCAATTTAATTTGATTATCATCACGGTTTGAGCAACATTCGATTGGCACCTAGTCGCGGACCTATCTCGAACTCAAACTCATTGAATACACCATCTTAACAGGTAATTAATACATCTATGAACTCGGTTTTTCATGGGGAATAAAAGCCCCATGATTTCAGTAGCAATAATAATCGAATCGGGGTTCAATTGAACGGATTTGATCTAGGGTTCATATGGGGATTTGGGAGTTAAGCAGGTTGTGTTTAAAAGAAATAAAAACCGAATCATAACGCGGCTTAGGCCTGTGGACTCCTACCTGCTCATCTAAGACCTGGACCTAGTTAAAATAAAAGACAATTATTATTTGTGGTTTCGATTGTTGTATTTGTGTATGTTGAACTTATTTTATCTTGTAATCCGATTGTAATATTATTTCCACTATTAGACAACCATGTGTTATGAACAATCCATCATTCCCTCGTCCGCTCCGATGATTCCGCCGTCGGTCGGGGTGTGACAGATTGTTATCAGAGCCATGGTTATAGGGAATTAGGTTATTAGAAATGGAATGACCTAGACTATAACTAAGTACCTTTACACATGAGTCCTCTCATGTATATTATATGCATAGATAGGATTATATGTGTTTTACATGTTTATACTCGATTATGTGATTATATGCCTTATGTGATTCTTCTTATGCTTTGAATCTTATCAATGTATACGCGAATCTTAACTCATATTCTAAGGCATTGTGTGCCTAATTCAAGTGATTTCAAACTCCAAAACTCGATTGTTATTCATGGTTTTCAAATCTCGTCAAAGTCCGTGTCACATGACCGAGAACATGCAATGCTGGAAGAGTGGGATACCTGTATCTTAAGGTGTTCTGTCTAGGCAAGGTATTCATACAACTTGATTACCTTACCTGGGAACCCTCGGGATGAGTATTCGCTTATAGGTACGCATGTCCTCATTAAGGTTGTGGTGGACACAAATACTTTGATAAGTCACCGTATTCGTTTTGGTTTGCGAACCGAACGTTTACACTCCTAACCTCTCATGGTTGTTTTAAACAATCTCATTAACGATTTTATTATTTTGAAAAGTTTTAAAAAAACCAATTACCCGTTTCTCATAGAGGTTTCTTCTTTCCATGTTATACAGCATGACTTCTCGTCAAAACCGCTCCCGATCTAGAAGCTCTGGGCGCAAGATTGCTGCTATAGTGGCACGTGAAGTTGCTGCGGTTATCCCAACACTGCTTACCTATTTGAACCAAGGCAACAACACCGTTCAAATCAAGCTGTACAAAACCCAACTGCACCAAACCCTCCACGAGCTTGTACCTACAAGCATTTCAATTCTTGCAATCCCACTAAGTTTAGCGGGACCGAAGGTGCCACTGGTCTTTTACAGTGGTTTGAGAGTATTGAGAACACTTTCCTTAATAGTGAGTGCCCCGAGAATCTCAAGGTTCGTTATGCTACAAGTGTTCTTCAAAAGAGAGCACTCACTTGGTGGAACGGTGAGAAACGAACCCGTGGAACTGATGCAGCATTAGCATTGACGTGGGATGAAGTTAAGGAGCTTATGACTCGGGAATTCTGTCCGAGAAATGAAATTAAGAAATTGGAAGCTGAGTTTTGGGACTTAACTCAAGAAAGTGGAGAAAATCTAGCTTATACCACCGATTTCATGAACTGAGTCTACTTGTTCCTCATCTGGTTACTCCTTTAACTCGGGCTATCGAGAAATACATCGGTGGTCTACCCATGCAAATTCAAGACACGGTGTGGGGTAGGAATCCTGCAACCTTGGAAGATACCATCCGGCTAGCTGCTCAGCTAACTGACAATCATGTCAAGGCTGGAACCCTGACTAGGAAAGGTGCTAAGAAGGTGCCCGGGAAACTCTCAGCTGAAACCCCTAAGGAGGAAAAACCTGAATCTTCTCAAAACAAGAAGAGAAAGGCTAAATCCCAAAACTTTGCTATGATTACCCCTGCTGTGCCAATTAATCAAGTCCCTCCAACTCGTCAACCAGTAGTCAACAACCAACCACCGATGAAAAAGCCATACGCTGGACCCTTTCCGCAATGTGACCACTGCAAGTATCACCATCCTGCTAACGTTCAGTGTCGCCAATGCACAAACTGTGGTCGTTTCGGCCATACATTCAACGTGTGCAAGAATACTGTAAGGGTTCCAGTTACCACACCAACTGTTCAGCATACCCCGACAATCACACACGCAAGAGCTTGCTACCAATGCGGAGATCCCAACCATTTCCGCAACCAATGTCCGAAGCTTCTCAAGGCCGTCCCTGCAGCTCAAGGTCGAGCATTCAACATCAATACCCAACAAGCCCAAGTTAGCAACGACGTGGTGAACGGTATGTTCCAAATTAATAATCAATACGCTTCAATTCTTTTTGACACCGGTGCCGATAAAAGCTTTGTATCTTTAGACTTTGAGCCATTACTTGCTAGTGCCCGAACCAAGCTAGATAACCCCTTTACGGTAGAGATAGCTGACGGAAAACCCATTACAATTAATTCTGTTATTCCTGACTGTACTTTGAATCTAAGTGAGCATGATTTCCCTATTAATCTTATACCCATGCAACTGGGTAGTTTCGATGTTATAGTAGGCATGGACTGGTTATCAAAGAATCATGCCGAAGTGATTTGTCACGAAAAGACCATTCGTATTCCTCTCCCGACCGGAAGCATACTACAAATCTACGGGGAAAAACCTTACAAGGGGCTTAAACTCATGTCTTGTACCAAAGCCCAAAAGTACCTCCGCAAGCATTACGTGGCTTTCTTAACCCATATCGTGAAGGCAGATGAGAAACCTAAGAAGATTGAAGACATTCCGGTTGTTCGAGAGTTTCCTGAAGTCTTTCCCGAAGATTTAACCGGTCTTCCTCCCGTTCGTCAAGTTGAATTCCGAATCGACCTTGTACCTGGTGCAACTCCCGTGGCAAAATCTCCTTATCGACTTGCACCATCTGAGATGCAAGAACTTGCTAGCCAGTTGCAAGAACTGTCAGACAAAGGATTTATTCGCCCGAGCTCGTCACCATGGGGAGCTCCGGTATTATTCGTGAAGAAAAAGGATGGCTCATTCCGGATGTGCATTGACTATCGAGAGCTCAACAAACTCACAATCAAGAACCGTTACCCATTACCCAGAATCGACGATTTGTTTGATCAGCTTCAAGGAGCCACTCATTTCTCAAAGATCGATCTTCGTTCTGGTTATCACCAACTCCGTGTGCATGATGATGATATTCCAAAAACCGCTTTCCGAACGAGATATGGCCATTACGAGTTTACAGTGATGCCATTCGGGTTAACCAACGCACCAGCAGTATTCATGGATTTAATGAATCGCGTGTGTCGGCCATACCTAGACAAATTCGTGATCGTATTCATCGACGACATCTTGATATACTCTAAATCAAAATCCGATCACGAGAATCATCTTCGTCTAATACTCGAACTTCTGAAGAAAGAGAAACTCTACGCCAAATTCTCAAAATGCAAATTCTGGCTTAATGAGGTTCAATTTCTTGGTCACATAGTAAACAGCAAGGGAATTCACGTTGATCCCGCAAAGATCGAGGCAATAAAGAAATGGGGAGAACCTAAAACTCCTACAGAGATTCGTTCATTCCTTGGTCTAGCCGGATATTATCGACGTTTTATTCCTAACTTCTCGAAGATTGCTGTGCCACTCACTGCTTTGACCCACAAGGATAAGCCTTTTTCTTGGGGGCCTGATCAAGAAAAAGCATTTCAAACCCTCAAGCAAAAGTTGTGTGAAGCGCCGATTTTAACACTTCCTGATGGAAACGACGATTTCGTTGTCTATTGTGACGCTTCAAAACAAGGTCTAGGTTGCGTTCTCATGCAGCGAGCAAAGTTATAGCTTATGCTTCAAGACAATTGAAGATTCATGAGAAAAATTATACGACGCACGATCTTGAATTAGGTGCTGTCGTATTCGCACTCAAAATCTGGAGACACTATCTCTATGGCACTAAATGTGTTGTATTCACCGATCATAAGAGTCTCCAGTACATCTTCAATCAGAAGGAGCTTAACATGAGGCAACGACGATGGGTCGAACTACTCAATGACTACGACTGTGAGATTCGTTACCACCCCGGTAAAGCTAATGTCGTAGCCGATGCATTAAGTCGTAAGGGCCAAGTTATGCTTCAAAGTGTTACCATTCAAACCGACCTTGTGACCCGTATACTCGAAGCTCAACACGAATCAGTCACCGAGGGCAACATGTATGAGGAAATGTCATGCGGTGCTGAACTCCAATTGGAAACCAAGTCGGACGGACTACTGTATTTTCTAAACCGACTTTGGATTCCGAATCGCGATAACCTTCGAACAACCATCATGGATGAGGCTCATAAGGCTCGTTATTCTATTCATCCGGGAGCAGATAAGATGTTCATGAATCTTCGAAACCAATATTGGTGGCCCGGCATGAAGAAGGATATAGCCTTGTATGTATCTAAATGTCTCACATGTTCCAAAGTCAAAGCCGAGCATCAACGTCCCTCTGGATTACTTATACAACCCGAGGTTCCATTATGGAAATGGGAAAGCATATCCATGGATTTCATTACCAAGCTGCCTCGTACCGCTAGTGGTCACGATAGTATCTGGGTTATCATTGATCGATTGACTAAGTCGGCTCATTTCATTCCAATTCGGGAAGATTATCGAGTCGAGAAATTGGCTCGTATTTACATTAGTGAAATAGTCAGTCGGCATGGTGTACCTTTAGATATTATTTCTGATCGCGATGGTCGTTTTATCTCTCGTTTCTGGAAAAGTCTCCAATCAGCTCTCGGGACTCAACTAAATATTAGCACAGCCTATCACCCGCAAACTGACGGTCAGACTGAAAGAACGATACAAACCCTCGAGGATATGCTCCGGGCTTGTGTCATTGATTTCAGTGGATCATGGGATTCACATCTTCCGTTGATCGAATTCTCTTACAATAACAGTTACCATACCAGCATCCAGATGGCACCATTTGAGGCCTTGTATGGCCGAAAGTGTCGATCTCCCATCTGTTGGTCTGAAGTTGGTGAATCACAGATTACTGGTCCGGAATTGATACAAGAAACAACCGACAAAATTCATAAGATCCGTGATAACTTGGTCGCTGCTAGAAATCGTCAAAAGCATTATGCTGACAAAAGACGTAAGCCCATGGAATACAATGTCGGTGATCTCGTACTTCTTAAGGTGTCACCTTGGAAGGGAGTGATTCGCTTTGGAAAGAAAGGGAAGCTAGCACCTCGTTACGTGGGTCCATTCAAAGTGCTCGAGCGAATTGGGAAAGTGGCCTACAAGCTTGAACTACCTCAAGAACTTAGCAATATACATCCGACGTTTCATGTTTCAAATCTCAAGAAATGTCTTGCCGATGAAAATCTCCACATACCACTCGACGAAGTCCAGATTGATGAATCTATGCACTTTATTGAGAAACCTGTGGAAATTATGGATCGGGAAGTTAAACAACTCAAACGCAGTCGGATACCCATTGTCAAAGTTCGTTGGGAGTCTAAACGTGGGCCAGAGTACACCTGGGAACGTGAGGACCAAATGAAAACCAAGTACCCTCATCTTTTCATTTCAGCCTCCTCGTGATTTAAATTTCGGGACGAAATTTTCTAAAGCAGGGGAGACTGTAACATCGCGTATTTTGTTTGATAAAAGTTAAAAATTTTATTCGTCGATGTTGATAATTACAATAATTATAATAATAATAATAATAATAATAATAACAATAATAATGAAAATAACATTAATAATAAATAATAACAATAATAATAATAATAATAATAACAATTGTTCATAGAAATATATATTTTTAAATCAAGTGCAGGGGGTATTTTGAAATTTATGAAACTTAAAAATTAAGTTTCTAGCATAAAATATAAAATCTGAAACCGCAGGGACTAATTGTGTAACATTTTCAAACCCAAACCATCCCCCCGTTTTTCCGGCGAGTCTCCGGCGAGACTCCGGCCGAACGCCGGCGAAGCCGAAAACCGTAAAATTTCACCATTTCAAGCCACAAAACCGGTTCCAGTACACTCGTGGATGAGTTTCGAACTCGATGCAACCATTAAACACGTTTAAACCTCGAGAAATTCGGATCCAAAGCCACCACATCAAAATCACAAAATTCCCGACAAGAAATCAGTCAAATTACCCAATTTGAACCCCACAATCACACCGAAAGTTTCCTTGGATCCAATTTGGATTGAATTTCAACACAAAACGTGTTGAATTAGTCAAGGAAACGGCTATAATTGTCACTTTAACTTCGGATCCTATACAGCTCATAAACCCACTCAAACAACATCAATAAACAAATTAAAGCTGCAAAATCGATCATTAATACATACCCAATCGAACTCTGGTTTCAATTTTACCAAACACAAACATAAACACTGAAATCAATCTTCATCTTCATCGCGACCTGCAACTCACTCGAACCCGACCTTCGGAGTTTCAAAACCTGAAATTGATTAGGGGCTTTCACTCTCGATCATCATCCAAAGCTTCATACCAATTTAATTTGATTATCATCACGGTTTGAGCAACATTCGATTGGCACCTAGTCGCGGACCTATCTCGAACTCAAACTCATTGAATACACCATCTTAACAGGTAATTAATACATCTATGAACTCGGTTTTTCATGGGGAATAAAAGCCCCATGATTTCAGTAGCAATAATAATCGAATCGGGGTTCAATTGAACGGGATTTGATCTAGGGTTCATATGGGGATTTGGGAGTTAAGCAGGTTGTGTTTAAAAGAAATAAAAACCGAATCATAACGCGGCTTAGGCCTTTGGTTCACCGGTTCTATAATACCCGTAATAATAATAATAATAATAATAATAATAATAATAATAATAATAATAATTTATAAGATTTATTATTCTTGATTTAAATAAGTTCAGGGTTGTTCGGTAATTTTTGAAACTTGTTTCAAAAGGTTTAACCACAAAATAATAAAAGAAGTAAGTTGAGGGACCATTCTGTAATTTTTTTTAAAAAAAAAACACCATCACCACCGTCGACCCCCTCACCCGATTCCGGCCACCTTCTCCGGCGACAATCCGGCCAAACGAATACCCCAAAATCACACGGTTTTAACCAAATTAATTAACCCCGACCGGTTCTGGATCAAGATTCGAACTTAACCCCACAATAATTCGGGAATCAAACGATAATGCGATCTAACAACCCACGTGAACACTGTCGGCTCTTTACAGAGTTGAATCGCATTCAAAACTTAATGATAATTGAATTAATCATATACACACAATGATACAAAGATTACTAAACGGACAACACTCTCAATTACACCTACAATCCCCAAAAACATTCTGTTCGATTTCTTCAAACTCGCGAACCTGCAACTCAATCAAAAGCACACCTCCGATCGGTTTCAATCGCATTTGATAAGGGGCTATTGCTCTTAATCATCATCCGAAGTTGTCTACAAGTTTAATTTGATTACAATCATCGTTTGGGCATCATTCGATTGACACGAGTGCCGCGACCTGTTCTTCATTGGGTTTAACTTCAAACGAACACCATACAGGTAATTCGAAACACCTACATACTCGATTCTTGACTAGGAATGAAAGCCCCATCATTAATTTGGTTATTAACATCGATTTGATGTTCAATTTCGGGTAAATCGATTCTAGGGTTCTTGGGTAAATTGGGGGATTGTTGCGAGTTGTGTTTAAAATCATTTGGAGTCCATAACTCTCGTGGCAGTATGCCTTTGGTCTACCGGTTCTCGATCACTTTGCAATCCTTGGGGTCAAGGGTTCGAACCCTTGCACCCACATTTATTTTTTTTAAATGCCTTTGAGCCTTTTAAAAATACAAAAAATTTCCTAAAAATTATAAAAATAATTTTTATAAACTCTGTTATTCTAAAGATTATTAAATTAATTTCTGGAAATTTATTTCTTTTAAAACCTTTATAAAACAATATAACGAAGGAATTTAGTTTAATTATTTTTTATGGATTCGTTTAAATAAATAGTAAAATTGTGATTAACCATAAAACTTCTTTTATAGAAGTACCTAATTAATTCCTGTAAGTTAGCTTATTAAAACCTTATATATATATTGTTAACGAACGTTGTAAATAGTTATATTTGTTTAAAAATAAGCTTCAAATAGTCGATATAGTCCCGTATTTTACAGCCAACTTACGGAGGCCATAACTTTATCATAACAGATCCAAATCAGTTAAACTTTATGTCCATGACGAAGTTCGTCGAAAGGCGAATCTGTTGCTATATAAAACATTGAAAAACTCATTCGTTTAGACCTCCAAACAGTCGTTTTCGTAACAGCTAGCAGTTCTGCGCAGCTGTAAAGATCCACGTTTTTCTCATATTTCGGTAATCCAAATCAGAAACTTTTCTAAATGAAAGTTGTTCAGAACTCACTAATCTAGTAAACTGGAGATTTTCAGAATTTTTAAACGTCGTTTAGTATTTTTAACGAGTGCGAAAAGACAGAGGCAGAACTGGAATTTTTCAAACTATAATTTGCGTTATGTTATCGTAGGTTCTCACGGCGTTAACCGAGCCTAGACTTTGTTTCTGATTATTGTCATTCGTGTATAAGGTACGGATTCCGACCTTTCCTCTCTCGTAGCATGAATTCCTCTCGTTCTTGATTTTTATCTGAATCCAGAACTTGACTTGTTGTTTATTAAATCCATAAGATTATTGTTATAAATGATTATCGTATAGTTGACATTGTTTGCATGTGATAGGATTTATCTTCTTTGTACTCATTGTCACATGCTTCCTAAATTATTGATTATAGCTAGTGGCCTTGATTAAGGGTTATGAGCACTAGTGTAACTTATTGTGTTATATTGGCTTGATCGATTGTATTATTGACCTCCGTACCCGAGCACATCCACCTATGGGGACATAGGGCGTCATTGTGGCACAAGTGACGTGCTCTATCTGTGGCAGAGCGATTAGACCACAGCGTCTCTACATTATTATTATGTGCTAAGTTGTTACACATATTGATTATTGTTAAAGGAGGCGTATGGATCGATCCTAGGATATCATTGTTATTGTTATTGGTGAGATGGTTAGGTGTGTGTGCCCACATTCCTATCTCACATATTGGTGCATTAGAACTGCAGCTAATGTACACATTGTTAATTGTTATTGTTATTGGCTCATATGGGTATTCCTTTTAGATGATCATTATCATTTGATTTTCAACTTGATCATCTCATTGTTATCATTATCGATCATTGTATTGCTATCGTTTATTTCCGTTACTGAGCATTCTTTGGCTCAGCCGTATTTTCTTTTGTTGTTTTCTCTTATTTTTATAACAGGTACTCAAGGGGCTCAGGGGAAACGAGTGAAGAGTGTTAACTCAAGAAGTTAGGATGAGAATAATTGGATCAAAAAGACTTAATAGTATTTTGATTTTAAGACTTTATTTAAGTTATTTGGATCTATGTAAGGATTTGTGTGTTCCTTAGCACTTTAATCTTATCGTTATGAAACTCTGATTTACTGTTTGTGTGACACGTCAGCCCTACCCGGGTTGGGGTGTTACAGTTATGGTATCAGAGCTTAGGCTCCTTCCTGTAGAAAACTTAAACTAAATAAATTAAGACATGTGAGGATTGGGTAGACATTGGGTTAGGTTCTCTATATATTATATGGCTGTTTTCTAATTCACGTTATTCTGATTAATGTGAAATGTTTTCATTTTAGATGCCTCCCAGCCGTAATTCACGAAATTCTAGCGGGTCGAATGGACCTGATCCAAACCTTGTTGGTGCTATGACCCAAGCACTTACTGCTATACTACCGACTTTGATTGATGCTGTACGTAATCCGAACCCAAATCCAACCCAAACCCAAATCCTAATCCAAATCCAAACCCAAATCCGGATCCGAATCCAAACCCAAATCCGGATCCGAATCCAAACCTAAATCCAAACCCGAATCCAATCCCAACTGGTGCGGATGTTTGGCTAGCGCGATTTCAAAAGCAAAAACTACGATCATTCACTAAGGCGGCTACACCTGCAGTGGCCAAAGACTGGATCGCTTATATTGAGAAAATTTTTACCGTGCTTAGAGTTGATCAGCAGTACAGGGCGAGTTTAGCTGCTTATAAGCTGGAGGAAGATGCTCAAGTATGGTGGGAGAATGTAGTAGCTGAAAGAGGAGGCGAACAGTTCATGGAGACTCTATCTTGGAATGATTTTCGTTCCATATTCTTCGACAAGTATTTTACGAATGTGGATAAAGCAGCATACAGGCGGGAGTATGATAACATCCGTCAACGGAACGATGAATCACTCACTAATTTTACAGACCGGTTTTATCGACTGTTGGGATTTCTAGGTTCTTCTGCTGGACCACCCGAGGAACGGGCTGAAAAGTATCAATGGGCAGTATGTGATCGGATTCGTAAGGCTATTATTCACTCCACTTTCAACAATGTTGAGGAAGCAGTTAGGGCTGCAAAAAGGGTGGACCTGGAGAGAAAAGAATTTTTGTTAAAATTTGAGGATAATAAGAAGCGCAGTAGAGATGGGACTCGTATTCAGGCTGGCGGTGAGTCATCTCAAGGATCTGACCGAAATGGAAATGATCGTCAGAAAAATCAAGGATCGGGGAAGAACACTAAGCCATGGCATGGTAAGACTCGAAGTCAAGGTCAAATGATACCCTATCAACAACCAATTGCAGCTCAACCGGTGAATCAAAAAGGCAATCTTTCCAGACATCCGATGTGTACTCATTGTGGAAAGCATCATCCCGGAACTTGTCGTCGACTTACAGGAGCTTGTCTTGGTTGTGGAGATATGGGGCATAGGGTTAGTCAATGCCCAAAGGCGAGGAACCGACCAGAGAATGATGCTAAGGGAGCCAATGCGCCACCCACTACTGGAGGTCGAGTATTCGCACTAACTGTAGGGGAAGCTGCTAATGCTCCAGGTACATCTTCCCGTACTAATTCATTCTAATAATCATAATCTACTTCCATTGATTCTAGTTTTACCGTCGTTAGTATTCATTAGTTATCAATACATAGGTACGATTTGTGGTATACTTCGTCATGGTGACTATGATGTTTATGTATTGTTTGATACTGGCTCCACACACTCGATAGTATCTCATCTATTCACAAACCGCCTTACGATCATGCCTACCGCTCTAGAGCCTGCATTAGTGATTTCTACTCCTGTTGGAGAATCGATTGTTATTTCACAAGTGTACCAAAACTGTCCTATTCAGATCGAATCAATCATTAGAGAGGCTGACCTATTTCCTATGCACATGGGTGATTTCGATATTATTCTTGGCATGGATTGGTTAACACGACACCATGTTACCATAGAATGTCAAACTCGTCGTGTGCTATTTGGTGATCCTATGAATCCTGACTTAGTTTACCAAGGGAGCCTACCTCGGAAGCCTCTCAAAATTATCTCTGCTCTGAAAGCCCAAAAGCTTATATCTCGTGGATGTGAGGGATTCTTAGCTTCTATAAAAGATACATCAGTGGATACTCCTCGTATTGAAGACTTTCCTATTATTCGGGAATTCTCTGATGTCTTTCCTGAAGAACTTCCAGGGTTACCACCTGAGCGTGAAGTCGAGTTTACTATTAATTTAATCCTCGGGGCGGAACCTATTTCTAAGGCACCTTATCGGATGGCTCCAGTAGAGTTAAAGGAATTGAAAGAACAACTGCAGGAGCCATTACAACTTGGATTCATTAGACCAAGTGTTTCACCATGGGGGGCACCGGTATTATTTGTGAAGAAGAAAGATGGTAGTATGCGTCTATGCATCGACTACCGAGAGCTTAATAAGATTACTATCCGGAACCGCTATCCGTTACCGCGTATTGACGATCTCTTCGATCAACTACAAGGGGCAAAGTTCTTCTCTAAGATCGACCTTAGATCAGGATACCATCAATTGAGGATCCGAGATCAAGATGTTCCTAAGACAGCATTCCGCACCCGTTACGGTCACTATGAGTTTCTAGTTATGCCTTTTGGCTTGACTAATGCTCCAGCTGTCTTTATGGACCTCATGAACAGAGTGTTCCATGAGTATTTAGACCGCTTTGTAATTGTTTTTATCGATGACATCTTGGTATTCTCTAAAAGTAGAGAGGAGCATGAAGACCACCTTCGCACAATTTTGGAGACCTTACGCCAAAAGAAGTTGTATGCTAAATTTTCTAAGTGTGACTTTTGGCTTGAACAGGTGGCATTTTTAGGCCATGTTGTATCAGCTAAAGGTATCACTATGGATCCGGCAAAGGTGGAAGCTATTACCAAATGGCCTCGACCGACATCCGTCACTGAAGTTCGTAGTTTTCTTGGTTTAGCGGGCTATTACCGACGTTTTGTGGAAGGTTTCTCTCGTGTAGCATTGCCTCTAACTCAACTTATGAGAAAGGGTGTAAAGTTTACTTGGAACGAGGATAGAGAAAAGAGTTTTGAGGAACTGAAGAAAAGACTAGTATCTGCCCCTATTCTTACGTTACATTCGGGTTCTGGCGGATACCAAATTTATAGTGATGCATCAAAGAAGGGACTCGGTTGTGTTCTTATGCAGCACGGTAAAGTTATTGCCTATGCTTCCCGATAGCTTAAACCGTACGAAGTAAACTACCCAACACATGACTTAGAGCTTGCAGCTGTAGTGTTTCCATTAAAGATTTGGAGACATTATTTGTATGGAGAGACATGTGACATCTTTACTGATCATAAGAGCCTTAAGTATATTTTCACTCAAAAAGAACTCAATATGAGGCAGAGGAGATGGTTAGAACTACTCAAGGATTACGATGCCAACATCCAGTATCATCCGGGCAAGGCGAATGTCGTGGCAGATGCTCTCAGTCGAAAGAGTGCAGGTGGACTAGTATGTCTTCAAATCCAACCACAGATTATCTCAGATCTGGATAGAATGGAAGTTGGGTTACAGCTTGGTGAGTCTAACGGTTATCTAGCCAAGATGAGGATAGAATCTGATCTTATTACACGGATCAAGGAAGCTCAGAATCAAGATGGAGAACTTTGGGCGATATTACAAAATTTGAAGATAGGGAAACAATCTGAGTTTCGAGTTGATGAACAAGGAGTTATCTGGTGTGGAAATAGATTATGTGTGCCAGATGACCCAACCCTTCGTGACTCCTTATTAGCAGAGGCACACAGTTCACCACTCTCTATTCACCCGGGAGCCACTAAGATGTATAGAGATTTAAGGCAGAACTTTGGTGGAGTGGTATGAAAGAAGATGTAGCTAAATATGTGAGTCATTGTTTAACTTGTCAGCAAGTAAAGATTGAGCATCAAAGAGCTAGTGGATTACTGCAACCATTAGATATTCCTGTGTGGAAATGGGATGATATTTCCATGGACTTTGTTACAGGCCTACCAAAAACATTCAAGAAGAACGACGCCATTTGGGTCGTAGTTGATAGACTCACAAAGTCGGCTCATTTCTTGCCTATCCAATAGGGTTACTCAGTTAGCAAATTATCAGAGGTATTTCTGCAAGATATTATTCGACTTCATGGCACGCCATCATCGATTGTATGTGATAGAGATCCGCGTTTCACGTCACGCTTTTGGAAGGGTTTCCAAAATGCTTGGGGAACCAAGTTAAGATTTAGTACCGCCTTCCATCCGCAGACTGACGGACAATCTGAACGCACTATTCAGACTTTGGAGGATATGCTTAGAGCATGCGCACTCGAATGGACGGGCAATTGGGATGAGTATCTATGCTTAGTTGAGTTCGCGTATAATAATAGTTGGCAGGCTAGTATAAATATGGCCCCGTTTGAACTTTTATATGGTCGAAAATGTAGAGCACCGATATGTTGGAATGAGGTTGGAGAAAAGATAATCGAAGGACCGGAATTGGTTAGAATTACTAATGACAAAGTTGCCATTTCCAGAGAGAAGTTGAAAGAAGCCCAAACTAGACAAAAGAGTTACGCCAATCAACACCGACGAGCGTTGGAATTTAGAGTCGGAGATCATGTGTTTCTCAAAGTGTCACCTTGTCGTGGCATACGTCGATTTGGAATTAAAGGAAAGTTAAGTCCACGTTTTATCGGTCCGTTTGAGATTCTTGAAAGGGTTGGAGAAGTCTCGTATCGTTTAGCATTGCCACCGCAACTCTCTCATGTTCATAACGTTTTTCATGTCTCTTTGTTGAGGGGATACAACTATCATCCGTTGCACGTTATTAGTTACCCTCTTCACACGATTCAAGAAGATCTTTCTTATGAAGAAGAACCTGAAGCTATTATTGATCGTCAAGAACGAGTTATGAGACGCAAGTCTATACCGTTCGTTAAAGTTTTATGGAAAAATCATTCTGAACGCGAGGCGACATGGGAGACAGAAGAAATGATTCGTTCACAGTATCCATACTTATTCGACAACTAAGTGTATGTTTTCTAAGCCTAACTGTTAGTGACTACTTTATTCGTAAGTGGTGTGTGCTTAAAGAAGTATTATTTTCACCGTATTGTATTTTCAGAAGGATTCATGCTACATTATTTAGAATTTCGAGGACGAAATTGTTTTAAGGGGGGTAGAATTATAATACCCGTAATAATAATAATAATAATAATAATAATAATAATAATAATAATAATAATAATAATAATTTATAAGATTTATTATTCTTGATTTAAATAAGTTCAGGGGTTGTTCGGTAATTTTTGAAACTTGTTTCAAAAGGTTTAACCACAAAATAATAAAAGAAGTAAGTTGAGGGACCATTCTGTAATTTTTTTTAAAAAAAAAAACACCATCACCACCGTCGACCCCCTCACCCGATTCCGGCCACCTTCTCCGGCGACAATCCGGCCAAACGAATACCCCAAAATCACACGGTTTTAACCAAATTAATTAACCCCGACCGGTTCTGGATCAAGATTCGAACTTAACCCCACAATAATTCGGGAATCAAACGATAATGCGATCTAACAACCCACGTGAACACTGTCGGCTCTTTACAGAGTTGAATCGCATTCAAAACTTAATGATAATTGAATTAATCATATACACACAATGATACAAAGATTACTAAACGGACAACACTCTCAATTACACCTACAATCCCCAAAAACATTCTGTTCGATTTCTTCAAACTCGCGAACCTGCAACTCAATCAAAGCACACCTCCGATCGGTTTCAATCGCATTTGATAAGGGGCTATTGCTCTTAATCATCATCCGAAGCTGTCTACAAGTTTAATTTGATTACAATCATCGTTTGGGCATCATTCGATTGACACGAGTGCCGCGACCTGTTCTTCATTGGGTTTAACTTCAAACGAACACCATACAGGTAATTCGAAACACCTACATACTCGATTCTTGACTAGGAATGAAAGCCCCATCATTAATTTGGTTATTAACATCGATTTGATGTTCAATTTCGGGTAAATCGATTCTAGGGTTCTTGGGTAAATTGGGGGATTGTTGCGAGTTGTGTTTAAAATCATTTGGAGTCCATAACTCTCGCGGTAGTATGCCTTTGGTCTACCGGTTCTCGATCACTTTGCAATCCTTGGGGTCAAGGGTTCGAACCCTTGCACCCACATTTATTTTTTTTAAATGCCTTTGAGCCTTTTAAAAATACAAAAAATTTCCTAAAAATTATAAAAATAATTTTATAAACTCTGTTATTCTAAAGATTATTAAATTAATTTCTGGAAATTTATTTCTTTTAAAACCTTTATAAAACAATATAACGAAGGAATTTAGTTTAATTATTTTTTATGGATTCGTTTAAATAAATAGTAAAATTGTGATTAACCATAAAACTTCTTTTATAGAAGTACCTAATTAATTCCTGTAAGTTAGCTTATTAAAACCTTATATATATATTGTTAACGAACGTTGTAAATAGTTATATTTGTTTAAAAATAAGCTTCAAATAGTCGATATAGTCCCGTATTTTACAGCCAACTTACGGAGGCCATAACTTTATCATAACAGATCCAAATCAGTTAAACTTTATGTCCATGACGAAGTTCGTCGAAAGGCGAATCTGTTGCTATATAAAACATTGAAAAACTCATTCGTTTAGACCTCCAAACAGTCGTTTTCGTAACAGCTAGCAGTTCTGCGCAGCTGTAAAGATCCACGTTTTTCTCATATTTCGGTAATCCAAATCAGAAACTTTTCTAAATGAAAGTTGTTCAGAACTCACTAATCTAGTAAACTGGAGATTTTCAGAATTTTTAAACGTCGTTTAGTATTTTTAACGAGTGCGAAAAGACAGAGGCAGAACTGGAATTTTTCAAACTATAATTTGCGTTATGTTATCGTAGGTTCTCACGGCGTTAACCGAGCCTAGACTTTGTTTCTGATTATTGTCATTCGTGTATAAGGTACGGATTCCGACCTTTCCTCTCTCGTAGCATGAATTCCTCTCGTTCTTGATTTTTATCTGAATCCAGAACTTGACTTGTTGTTTATTAAATCCATAAGATTATTGTTATAAATGATTATCGTATAGTTGACATTGTTTGCATGTGATAGGATTTATCTTCTTTGTACTCATTGTCACATGCTTCCTAAATTATTGATTATAGCTAGTGGCCTTGATTAAGGGTTATGAGCACTAGTGTAACTTATTGTGTTATATTGGCTTGATCGATTGTATTATTGACCTCCGTACCCGAGCACATCCACCTATGGGGACATAGGGCGTCATTGTGGCACAAGTGACGTGCTCTATCTGTGGCAGAGCGATTAGACCACAGCGTCTCTACATTATTATTATGTGCTAAGTTGTTACACATATTGATTATTGTTAAAGGAGGCGTATGGATCGATCCTAGGATATCATTGTTATTGTTATTGGTGAGATGGTTAGGTGTGTGTGCCCACATTCCTATCTCACATATTGGTGCATTAGAACTGCAGCTAATGTACACATTGTTAATTGTTATTGTTATTGGCTCATATGGGTATTCCTTTTAGATGATCATTATCATTTGATTTTCAACTTGATCATCTCATTGTTATCATTATCGATCATTGTATTGCTATCGTTTATTTCCGTTACTGAGCATTCTTTGGCTCAGCCGTATTTTCTTTTGTTGTTTTCTCTTATTTTTATAACAGGTACTCAAGGGGCTCAGGGGAACGAGTGAAGAGTGTTAACTCAAGAAGTTAGGATGAGAATAATTGGATCAAAAGACTTAATCTTATTTTGATTTTAAGACTTTATTTAAGTTATTTGGATCTATGTAAGGATTTGTGTGTTCCTTAGCACTTTAATCTTATCGTTATGAAACTCTGATTTACTGTTTGTGTGACACGTCAGCCCTACCCGGGTTGGGGTGTTACAGGTTCCCACGCTCTAACTCAAACAGAAGGTCCCGGGTTCGACCCCGGGCACCTACACTATTTTTTTAGGCCTTTTAAGCCTTTAAAAAAATTCAGAAAAAATTCTAAAAATCATAAAAACATTTTTACAAACATAACAAATTTTTAAAACCACTTAACTACTTTCTGAAATTTATTTTTATATTTTATTCAATTATTTTTAATTGTTTAAAATAAATAAAATAACTAATTATATTTTCTACCGAATTATAATCAGTGTATAATATATAATTATACAATAAATAGATTGAATCCAATATATATACATAGGTATATATTATCCAATTATCAAAACCATTTTTATTTGATTAAATTACATGAATATAATTTTATATAATCGTATACAATTTATAACTCGTGTATATAATTAACATACAATATATAGTTATGTTCACTTATGTATAAATGTATTATATACATATAATCATGTATATAATTATACATATATTATATATAATTACTTGATTATATATAATTATGAATATAACTATACATATACAATTTATTAATAAATTGTATAAATGTATAACTTACACGTATAAATTTTTATTAAAATTCTTGACATAATCACTTTCAATAAACTCGTTTATTTCAAGACATTCAAACCAAATAAATTTATCAATTTAAACTACCATGGAAATCCTAATACATTCTCAAATTCCCAAATCATTATTATTCTAACTCGAGACACCGTTCCTTAGGTTAATCATAAGGAAATCGTAGGTGTCTAATCCATCACGTCCAAATTCAAATCTCATCAATCAGGTGAGTATTCATATCCCCTTTTATATCATTCCTATTTGGGGGAAATCATGTGATACAATATATTCTATCATGATATTCTATTGTTATTTCATTTTCAATTCAATTCAAGACGGGTTATGTTATTACTTGCAATTACGTGAACATACTGTGATAAACTGGACGACAGTAAAACCCTAATTCAATCAATCAATCCTGGTATCAATGGTAGATCTACTGGTTTGGATAACCCACCCCACATGGCTTACGAGTGGTGATTATACCAGAGGCAATTAGTCAATCTATGGTGTTGTGTGGAGTCTATTATATGCAAGTGTCAAGTCAAGGGGTTTATATTGTGTCGGTTTATCTATATGCTTCGCGGTTGCCATATAAGTCTTAATATTACCTTGTGAATTGAATTACTATCGATGGATCAATCAATCAATCTATATGTATATTCAAAACTGTGTTTACTCACCAGCTAACTTGTTAGCTGACTTTATTTTCTCACATGATTTCAGGTTAAGCAAGATAGTGGACTCCTACCTGCTCATCTAAGACCTGGACCTAGTTAAAATAAAAGACAATTATTATTTGTGGTTTCGATTGTTGTATTTGTGTATGTTGAACTTATTTTATCTTGTAATCCGATTGTAATATTATTTCCACTATTAGACAACCATGTGTTATGAACAATCCATCATTCCCTCGTCCGCTCCGATGATTCCGCCGTCGGTCGGGGTGTGACACCATGAATTTTATATTTCCTCTTCATCTTCGGATAGTTTAGAGTCCAATAGGTTGGAATTTTTTAGTCTTCTTGTTGAACACGTCGATAATGCTAAAAGTTTGAGAAAAACAATCTTCAAAAGCGATCGTGTTGGGGCTAATAAAGTTCTTATGAATGATTATTTTGGGAAGAACCCAAATTCAAAGCCGAGATACTTTGAAATAGGTTTTGGTTGCTTCGAGATTTTTTATGGATTGTTAAAGATATACACAACTTTTCAGGGTTTAAAGAAGGATTTGATGGGAGGTGGAAAACAAGTTTCATAGTAATACAAAAATACACTTCATCAATATGTCAGCTCGCAACAGGTAATTCATCCGAACGACCAATATTAGTTTTGGTTATTTTTTTACGTAGTTATTAATTTTAGTTTGTAATTTTTTTTGAACTAATTTAAAAAAAAATATATGACATGAGGTGGTATGAGTGCCCTCTATAAAAATTTATGGCATGATATGATGTATGATTTGTGCATACGTGATATAAGCACCCTTTTCTTCTTTTAGGTTTGTTTGAACAAAGTCTTTGGGCCCATTTGGTTGGTTAATGTCCACCACAAAGTTCACTTTTATTCCTATCGTTTTGGTTTCTCCTCATTATTTAGACCGGTTTTAGTTTTTGTTGACCCGAAGCGAATCATTTTCAAACCAAACTGGTTCTAAGTGTGCTAGTTCATATCGGTTAAGGTTTTCCTCATTTACTAAACTAGTTCCAAAGATACCAATTTTACTTTTGTTAACCTAAATTGAACACATTTGGATCATAGTCAGGCTCATTCCTATCAGTTTGGGTTCTTATCAGTACTAAAACCCGATTCCAACCTAAACGGTTCCAACAAAAACCAATTTGATATTTGTTGTCCCAAACAAACTGGTTTGGGCCAAAATCATATCTGTGTACCTCTACTTCCATTGATCTAACATGAGAGTACACAACACACATAAGATAGTGTCTGTTGGACCACATCTACGAGGGGCCCAGGAATAACATATTTAGTATTACAAAGAAACCTTGGCGCCTCTTACCAAACACATATTTGGTGTATACTCGTGAGCATATGAACCATGGGTCTACTTCATGAGATGTGTGGTATCCTTCAGGGGTGGGAGAGCGGTCCACTAAAACACTGAATCAAGTCAAGCTTAAATGAGTTAGAGCCAAGTTCAAACTCAAATTAAAGCTCGTTTAATTAATAAACCCAAACCCAAGCTTCATACATCAAGCTTTATTACGTTCATGAGCCTAAAATCGACTTGTTACTTGGGTGACATGAATTTGTTTACTTAGTTTATGAGCTAAAACGAACAGATAATATTTCACCTTTTAGATCCTCGTACGGTCTCGATTATAATTGATATTCACGTCGGTTATATAGAAGATGGTCTGTTTACTTCATCTACCTAGCTATCTGTTAACCGTTGAATTGGAATTCAAGTTAATTTCAATTAATAAAACCACTTCTATATGGGGATAAATAAAGATATGGTATTTTTATAAAAATTATGAAAAAACACTTGAATAATATCCATTTAAAAAGCTCCAAGCAATAAGCCTGTGGAATATTTATCTTTATCTTCCTACTTTAATAAAAAGGTATCCGGGATGACACGTGTCAACACCACAATCATTCTCACCAAAATTTTCCCGCTTCTCTATCCTATTAAATAATTACTTTAATTACTAATAATATTTAACACTTTTTTAGATTTAATAAATTAATAAAGAGATCTATTTATTAATATTATTTCTAAATAAACAATTTTTTTATAAAATAATAAATTTATTTAAAGCATAAGACTTTTTTAAAAAATACGAAATACTTAAAATTGGTATTTTTAAAAAGTTATTTTTTAAAACCAAAAATAATTAAATTTAAGGGTTATAATAAGAAAATTTTTAAAAATGACATTTTTATACGGTTTGTTATAGAACAAAACGTTTATTTTATTTTTTTTGAAAAAAATAAAGTTTTAAAAAGTTGATATTACTATTTTATAACTTACAGTCATTTCTAATACATAATTTCAATGATATTATATCTTAAAATATTATTTTATAATTAATAAATTTTGTTATATTAATTTTTTATTTATTCAACCCGTGTAACACACGGGTTACTATAGCTAGTACTATAATAAAAGGGTAACTTGAAGTGCCACGTGGCAGCACCACAACCATCCTCATTAAAATTTTCCCGCCTCTCTCTCATTTTAAATAATTACCTTAATTACTAATAATATTATTTAATATTTTTTTACATTAATAAATTAAAAAAGAGATCTACTTATTAATGTTATTTCTAAATAAATAATAAAATTTTCTAAAGCATAAAACTTTTATAAAAATATGTTGAAATATTTTAAAAGTGGTATTTTTAAAAATTCAATTTTTCAAAACCAAAAATAATTAATTTGGCAGATATAATAAGAAAATTTTTAAAAATAACATTTTTATACGGTTTGTTTTAGAACAAAATGTTTATTTTATTTTGAAAAAAAATTAAAAAACTAAATTTAAAAGGTTGATATCACTGTTTTATTAGTAATAGTCATTTCTCATATGTAATTTCAGTATATTATATCTTATAATATTATTTTAAAATTAATAAATTTTAGAGTAAATTACACTTTTCGTCCCTGTGGTTTGGTGGTTATAACCATTTTCATCCAATAGTTTAAAAACGCCCGGTTTAACCACTGTGGTTTAAAATCGGTCACAATTAAGTCCAGGACACTAACCCCCATCCATTTTTTCCGTTAAGTGTATGTAAAAAGACAAAAATACCCTTGGACTTAAACTGTTACTTCAATATCTATGTATAAAATATTAATAATATGTATATATATACACACACTCACTCTCTCTATCTCTATTTTCTCTCTCTCGTTTTCCTCCCTTCGGCCTTCAACCGCCTTATAGTTAATTCCATCGTTTAGGAATCGGCAGGAGTAAAGGGTTACGAAGTATGACGGTTTTCTGGCCAACCATAGCAGCGCTTTGTAAACAAGAAAGGCAGCTCTTCATTCAATTTCAATCAGATTAGGGTTACTTTTTTCATCTGAAATCACAGACGAAATCAAAGACGAATATTAGAATACAGAAATCACAGAGTGCGATTATCACAAATCAAAGACGGAATCAAAAGGATTTGCAGTAGTTTTCGTTGATTTCTTCTCTGATTTTCATTTGGTCTTACTTTTTGGGGTTTCGTTTGACATCAGATTGTGCAAACAAAATCATAGTACTAAGAAAGCAAAGAAGCATCGCACAGATCACCACCTAAAAATCAAGAACCGGACCTTTAATCAGGGCGTCGATTGAGGGTGTACGAATGTGAATAGGTTTAGGGTTTGAATCTGGAAGATGGAGATTTGAATTTGGGATTCAAAATTGGTTGGGTTGTGGTTAGGGTTTCTAATTTTTTTAGAGTTCCGATGTATGTGGTGATGGTGTGATGTTGGTTATGCTGGTGCAGTGGTGTTATGGTGGTGGTGGAGACGAGGGTGGTGTTGTGGTGGTGGTGATGGTGTGGTAGCAGTGGTGTTATGGTGGTGGTGTGGGTGGTGTTGTGGTGGCAGTGGTGATAGTGGTGGTGTTGGGGTGGCGGTGGTGGCGGCGGCGGTGGTGGTGTGGTGGTAGTGGTGGTGGTCGTGGTGGTGGTGTTATGGTGAAGGTGGTGGTGGTGGTATATATATATGTGTGTATATATATGTGTGTGTGATGGTGGTGGTCTGATAATGCTGGGGTGGGGTTGGGGTGTGATGGTATGGTGATTAATTTAAGAGTAACAATTTTAATCCAAGGGCATTATCGTCTTTATTAAAATATTTAACGGTGACATTGGATGGAGTTAACGGTTTGGACTTGATTGTGACAAATCTCAAACCATGGTGGTTAAATCGGGCGTTTTTAAACTATTGGATGAAAATGGTTATAACCATCAAACCACAGGGACGAAAAGCGTAATTTACTCTAAATTTTATTATTCTAATATTTTATTTATTCAACTCGTGTAATACACGGATTTACTAAAGCTAGTTTCATATATACATCGATGTAGCACCGATTTTGTGAGGATGCAACAGGCCCACAAAGTCTCCGTTTAATATCATGAAATATTAAGTTTTTAATCAGTTGTAATGGTTCTAGGTTTCATTTAATAGCTTGATTTAAAATAGGGTTGAAACTGTTGAGATGAAAGAGTAATGCTCTCATTGATCAATGAGAGCAGAGGTGCAAAAAGACAGGCTTGAAACCGGAACCAGTTTTAAACCAGAACTGGAACCAATTTTGAAACCATTCAGTCAAGAACCACCAGATTTGGTTAAACCTGAACCAAACCGGTCCATTTCCAACCTGGTTTTCAGACTGGTCAAAACTCCCTCAAGAACCGGTTTCAACACAGAACGAAAACATGACCGCTAGTCTCCTTCTGCACCGATGACACAGGCAGACGCTAACATCTGACTTGTAAAAACACAAGGGTGGTAATCTCTCCTACACGACAATGTGTTATGACCCGACCCGTTGTGAGCCTCTTCTCTTACTGAAGGCCGAAATTAGATACTGCACAGCCCACAGGGCACAGGTCAATCTTCAAACCAAGCACCTCCCAGAGTCCTGCAGACTGTTTTAATATTACAAGTATAGGTATATTTCATATTTCTATCTCAAACTACAAAATAAACAAACAATATTCCACTTCGACTGTTGAAGTCGAAACAGAACTGCAAGAGTACCAATTAAAAAAAAATGCAACAAAAAAAAGATACTAGTCAACCAGACCACTGTAGCTCAATCTTCTATAGCTAAATACCCCAAAAAACTATATACCGCACCGGTTTTATCTAATTTACTTATCAAAATAAGCCATCTATATGGTGTTTATGGTTTATTGTATGAACAAAATATGGTGTAAGCTGGTATGCAAGATCAAGGAGAGAAGTCAGCATTATCTGAATTGAAAGTGAATATATCGAGTGGGGAGGTAGTGATATCGTCTTGGAATTTAGCGCTCCCATTGGGCCATCCTTGATTGTTGTCAAGGTAAACAACCACCACTGTAATATCGTCATGGAAATGGCGCCTCACCCCCTTTTCAATTCTCTTTATATCATCATATCTCATCTCTCTTTTCTTCGCTGCAACCTCTATTGCAGCGCGTATTAATCTCTTCGCTATTCCCTGAAATAAATCAAAGTGGTTGTTAAGGGTTAAGATGACTTGATATTAGAGAGATGGCAAAGCTCACCAATTTACTTATAAATGAGTCGAGATTTGGGTTAGTCAAGATTTGGGTTATGTTTGATCTTTTAAGGCCGATCACCTATGGATGACTAAATAGCTTGAAAGAAACTAGTAGAACTGTTGAATGGATCAAGTGTGTAAGGTGATTGTAACGATGTTTTTGTACTCGTAGTCATATTTGACACACTAACAATATACCAAAAAATTAAAACTTCTGAACCGAAGTGTTTCATGTCAACCCAACCCGGTCCACTTATTACCCCACACAAAAAGTTACCCGTTTTGACCTGTTACTCGGCCGTCCATCTTCCCACCTCTACTTGATATTCTCCAAGTCCTTACAGAAGGGGAAAAAAACTTACATTTCTTGGGTTTTTGTGAACAATCTCAACGACGTCCTCATCACTGAGTTGTTCCCACAGGCCATCTGAAGCAAAAATTACAAACAGGTCTTGTTGCCTCAACTTGTGGGTCAATATTGATGGTTCTGCTGACATCACAGCTCTTTTTAACGGTATAGGAGATGCATACTGCTGGAACAGAGGATTCCTATTATACTCAGGTTTCTTCAAGTAAACATCACCTATTGATCTTGACACCTAAGCAAAGACCTCGTTAGAGAAACATTGAACGATACAACTTTTGAATAAATTACACATCAAATTAACAAAACAGAAAACCAGGAATACTAGATTTTGGTACCTGAATAATGCCTTTTAACCTCCAAACACCACGCGTATGCACTACAATATGTGGATCATCAGGATGAAGGGCTTTGACCTCCTTTCTGATCTCCTCTTCTCCAACATTATGGTCATTTGATAACCGTTCTGCCACAACAGTAGAAGAATTTCCCATCCTGCCACCTGATCCTTGCCTACCAAGTACAGCCCTCGAGTCACCAACATTTGCAACATAAAGAGTACCATTTGAGATCAAACCAACAAGACAGCATGAACCTACTGATACAAGTTGGGGTCGGTCCAGCCACGATTCTTTCACCAGATGCAAGAAATCTGTTTCGGTTGCACCAAATGCCTTTTCTATTACGGTTTTCGATAATCCTCCACGTTCAGCAGCAAATCCTGAGATATTAACATGTATAATCAATAATTAACAGATCTTCATTTTGTAATTCACAGTTGCAGCTAAATCAGAGCACTAGTCCACTTTTACCATCATCTGGACCCCATTTTGCCGTCAACAATAACCAATTTTCACCTTTTTTTTTTCTATTGGTTGCAAAGAGTTTGAATATATTTAGTTCATTTGCAAAAAAATTAGAAGACGGGAACAACTAGTAAGGTTGTTATTTTGTGACTTTGAAGTTATGGGTTCAACTCAGAGAAACGGACTCCTACACAAAGTGTAGGGTATCCATCACAAAGCGATGAACTACTTTGTGATCTTGAGGTCACAGGTTCAAGCCACGCAAAGTAGACTCCTACACAAACTGTAGTGTATCCGATCACGAAGCGATGACCTTGAGATCACATATTCAAACCATGAGACCTACACGAGGTGTAGTGTATCTGATCAAGAAGCAACCTTTTTCCAGTTCACCGATCTTCACAGTGAAAAATCACCATATTTCAGGCGATCAAATCAGAACAAAGGATTTTAATATTTTACAAGTCAAAATCTAACCATCACACCACAAAAAAAAAAAAACCCTAAACAACCAAAAACCACAAACGAACATCCTTCCACAGACTAAAACAAGCAAATCACAATCAAACTAGGGTTAACAAAGTTCAATTAGACAATTACTCTGCAGATAAGCAAACAGATGATTCGTGATGAATCTCGAGGCCTCAGGACCACCATGACCATCATAAACACCAACATAAGTCGCCGACGGTGAAGTCAACACCTGAGCTTGATCTTCAAGCGACGAATTGGCCTGAACAACGGCAATGGAGTATTCGCCGGAGGCGTGAGGCTTCAGGTCGATGTTCCACAGAAGTCCGTCGTCAGCACCACCGCCGAAACATCGCTCCAGTGGCCTGTAACATGACTCCATCATCGAGATTCAACGAGCTTAATTTGATAGTTTCTCTCTCTAGAAGTAGTTTCAGGTTTCTCTCTCACACATATATACACACACACACACTGTTTTTGCAGTGTGAGGGGACTGACGAATCACGAATGTCGTTGTAGTTGGTTGTTGGTTGGATTTTTTTGATATTTTCTTGCAGTGTAAAAGACGGAGGAGAAGAGTGTGAGTTTTGTTTTCTTTTTCTTTTTTTTTTATAATGTTTATTTTTATATTGAGGGAAGTTTGGAAGAAGGGGAAAATATTTGGGAAAATTATGAAATTAACCGTTTGACCGAACCAACTTAACAAAATAACTATTGACTTCAGGAGTTACGAAATTATACATTTGACTTTGACCCTCGCTCACAGCGAGGAAAAGTCATGATCCCTCGTCCACGTGGCAAGACTTCTTCTCACCCACGTGAAATTATCTCGCCCATGTGTAAATTAAATTTTATTAAAAGGAAAAGAAGAGGGATGTGATAAGCACCTCGCCGAGTCAGCGAGGTGTACGTTCCCCGAGGGCGAGGAAAGAGCCTAGTCAGTGAGGTTCCTTTCTCCTAGGCGAGGGGGATGTCTTGTCAGGCGAGGGGCAAGTCCAGTCAGGCGAGGGGCAACTCTTGTCAGCGAGGAGCGCGTGAAACGAGGCGAGAGATTTGACCATTATCTCGCCTAGTCAGCGAGGGTTCCTTACAATTTTTTTAATAATTTAAAAATAAAATGAGAATCAATACATTTTTTCTAGATATACAACAGTCAGTCCCGTGGTGCATGCTATTCGCGGATGATATTGTCTTAATATCAGAATCTAAAATGATGCTTAACGACAAGCTAGAGCAGTGGAGAGCAGCGCTAGAGAGCAGAGGATTAACGATAAGCCGCTCTAAGACGGAATACATGCATTGTAACTTTGGTGGCGACGAGGAAAAGGACATCCAAATCCGTATCCAGGGTATGCCGGTACCACGGACATCTAGATTCAAATACCTGGGCTCGTACCTGCAGGAGGACGGAGAGATACACAGCGATTAGCTCACCGTGTCCAAGCAGGATGGTGTAAGTGGAGAGCAGCATCAGGGATCCTATGTGATAAGAGGTTTCCAGCAAAACTCAAGGGAAAACTATACAGAGTGGCGATACGCCCAGCTATGCTATATGGAACAGACTGCTGGGCCATAAAGAAATCGCACGAGAACAAATAGAGGTTACGGAAATGAGAATGCTAAGGTGGATGTGTGGCCATACAAGACTGGATCGGATAAGAAACGAAGTGTTTCGACAGAAGTTAGAAGTGGCTTCTGTTGCAGATAAAATACGAGGGGGAAGATTAAGATGGTATGGACATGTCAAGAGGAGACCAATGGCAGCACCGGTCAGATCAGTGGAGAACATCATCATAGAGGGTAAGAAGAGTAGAGGAAGACCTAGGTTGACTTGGAAGAGAGAATTAGGCGGGATATGGTACACTTGCACCTCTCTGAGCACATGATCGAGGATAGGAGTGAGTGGAGGCGTAGAATCAAAATTAAGGACTTTTAGTGGTTCGTGTAGCTAGAAAAGGACTTGGATTAATTGTTACGGGGCCTGATGTGTATGTAGTACGCTTGGACATTTTTAGGGGAAACGTGCTGCTTCCCTAATACATGCTTGTTCATTTATACTCCCTTTTGGTAATATTTTAATATTTATTGTATGATGTGTGCTGTACCATATACCTATATCGCATATCGTATGTTTGATTATATGTTTATTCGTTAGCGTTACTGCTTTTGCTATCGAGCCAGGGTCTCTTTGAAGCGGTCTCTCTACCTATCTGGATAGAGGAAAGACTTGCCACCACCTACCCCTCCCAGACCCTGCTCCTGAGTGAGATATACTGGTTTGTTTGTTTGTTTAGATAAACTAAAAACATCTCTAACACATTTACTTTTTAATAGTAGATATTCTTCAATGAAATTTAAGAAAAAATGTTGAAAAATGTAAGATTTTGAGGTTAAACATGATATCATATAGGGCAAAATAAAATTAAATTAAACTTTTAAGTATTTAAAAAACAATAAATAATTAAAAAACTCGTATTTTTTTTAATTAAAAAAATTAATTTTGGGCGAGGGGGTACTTTCGTAATTATGGGTGAGGGCTTCTCATAATCCCTCGCTGACTCAACGAGGGTTCAAAGACATGTCAGCGAGGGTTCCACGTGGGCGAGGGATTATGTCATATCCTCGCCGGGCACGCTTTTTTGGGCGAGGGATTCCCATAATCCCTCGCCACGTCAGCGAGGGATGACACATGGCGGGCTCCGATTGGTTGCTTTCTTTTTTAAACTTCAAATTTGACGGTTATTTTGGTAATTCGATTTGTCAATTGGTCATTTTGGTAATTTTCCCAAATATTAATTTATAATTTGTCATGTGTATGTTTGGGAGTGCTTTTTAAATTACTTTTTAATTTATTAATTTTTTAAAAGTTAAAATGTTTTTTATAGTATTTGTCAATATAATCGTTGTGAGTGAAATAATTAATAAGTCATTTCATACTAATTTATTAACTTATTGAAAAAGTCAATAAGTTGTTTAAAGAATCAATTCCAACACGCCCTAACAAGAGAATTTGAAGAAAGATTATTATAAAAAGATAAGTTTAGATTTTACATCTTAGAAAGAACTAGTATTAAGGCCCCGTGTTGCGAAGGAGCGTAAAACCGTGTCAAGTAGCACTAATTTCACACTACCATCACCAACATCAACAACGAAAAAATTCGTATTAAATTACGGAAAAAATAAAAACGAACGAAAAGTATAGTAAAAACGTTTAACCCCGCATGTGAAGCATAAACATAAGAAACAGTTACTAAGTCGATCTAATACGCGCTGTGCCAGGGGCGTTAAACGGTGAAAATAGATGTAAAAACGTTAAATCACACACGCGCACGTTGCAACGTGCTAATTCGTTAAAATTTAAACTGAAATGTAAAATAAAAATTTTATAAGATAAAAAATAGAGAATCAAAGTTAAAAGTGAAAAATTATAGTTGTTAAGTTGTAAAAGATGTAAAAGTATTGAGGGTTAAAAGTAAGGAAAAAAACAAAATAGATACAACCCACCAAAGCTTAAGTACAACCTATAATGCACAAATAAGTTGATAATCTATCTATTATAATAAAAGAGTAACTTGGTATGACACTGTCACCACCACAATTCTCCTCATCAAAATTTCCCGCCTCTCTCTCATATTAAATAATGATATATAAATTAAGAAAAATATTTGTTATTGATGTTATTTCAAAAATAAATAAATTTTTATAGGTAATATTTTTTTCTAACATATCAAACTTTGTTAAAAATATGATATATTATAAAATTACTATTTTTAAAAAGTAAATTATTTAAAAACCAAAAATAATTTAATTTAGGAGTTATGATAATAAAATATTTTAAAAAATTATATTTTATATCGGTTTGTTTTAGAACAAAATATTATTTTTTAAAAAATATAAACAAAGTTATAAAATGTTGATATCACTGTTTTATTACTTATAGTACTTACTTGTACGTAATTTCAGTCATATCATATTTTTAAATATCATTTTATTTCCCATAAGTTTTATTATATTAATATTTTATTTATTCAACCCGTGTAATACACGGGTTTCTAAAACTAGTTACTAATATACTATTATTAAGCCCACAACGTTACGGCGGGGACATAAAAATGTGTCAAGTGGCACAAATGCCAATCACGTCCAACGATCATCAACACCGGAAAAATTCATGTAAAAATTAAAAAAATAATTAAAATGACTGAAAAGAAAAGTAGACATAAAAATATTAAAATCACTCACGTCAAATGTAAAACATAGAAAATAATAATTAAATCGATCTAGGATCTAAGCGTTACGACAGGAACGTTAAACGGGGAAATAAGAACGTAAAAATGTTGAACCACACACGCACATTGCGGGCGTGTTAACTTGTAAAATTTGGACCAAAACGAAAATGAAAATTTTGTAAAAGATAAAGAAGTTTAGGTACCAAAGTTAAGGTGAAAAGTGCTGGGATTAAATTGTAAATATTGTAAAAGTATGCGACTAAAGGTAAAAAAATATAAGATTAGAAAAGTAAAAAACCAAGTGAGTTACAACCAATTATGCCAAAAATACAACTAACAATGCAAAACAAAATTAGAATTAGCATATAGTTAACTGAAAAAGCCCCGTTTGTTAATGTGCAACAATAATAGCATAATGTACAACCTATATGCTCTTAACTTAAACTAAGAAAGCCCCTTTGTTGCAACAATAATAACATAATGTACAAACTACTATGTATAAATAAGTTGATAAATAGTATTATACTAGTATTAAGCCTCCCGTGTTGCCACGGGGGCATTAAACCATGTCAAATAACACCAAGGACACACCACGTTAGAGACCACCACACCGAAAAACTCGTATAACAAAAACGAAAAAATAAACCGATCTTGGACCGAAACGTGGCACTAAAAACACATCACCATTAGGTGAAACGTAAAACATATAAAAGAATAGATAAGCCAACCTTGGACCAGCGCCTTGCGATAGGGCCGTTAAACGGGAAAAATAAGCGTAAAACGGTAAACTACACATGCACGTTGTGACGTGTTAACTCGCAAAATGTAGACCGAAACGTAAAACTAAAATTTTTTAAAATAAAAAGTATAGGACCAAAGGTCAAAGTAAAAAAATGTTTTGGTTATATACTAAAAATGTAAATGTATTGGATTAAAATAAAAAAAACTTAAATATTAAAAGTAAATAAGACAATAGGTGTTACAACTCACAATAAATAAGAAACTTGATAATTCATATATATTTATAAGGGCATATATTATAAAAAAATCAACATAATTTTAATTTTTTCTCACAAAAATCCATACTATTTTTTGCACTAAAAAAGCATTTACTTTATGTTTTGTCCTACAAAAGTCCCTCAACAATTTTTACACATAATAACCAACATGACTTTTGTTTTTTTTACATAAAACCGCTAAATAAAAGTATGTTACTTTTTTAAGTGTAAAAAGTTTTAGGGACTTTTATGTTGAAATATAGAAAGGTATACTTACATTAGAGGATTTAGAAAAATGTACAAACTTTCTTAACAAAAATTACACTTTAATTTTATTCTTTAAATTCTCTTCAGATTATATATAAAGAAGGCTATATATTTTATTTTAAGAGGTAAATTAGATGGAATTTAGTTTGTCTAGTTCGGCAGCCTAGTCGAGTTCCGGTCCAGCGAGTAGTCAGATCGGTTCAAATGAAAACGATTCAAGTATACACTACTGGATTGGATATGTTTCTGGTTCTTGTCGGTCCAACAGTTTGTGAGCAAGTATGCTTTGAATTTGAAAACGCTAAATATGAGTTTGATGGGAGAAGAATTAAATCATTAATGTGAATCTTTGAACACAACTTTATTAGGTAAAAAGATACCTAACTCTAGAGTTGTCATTGTTTAAGCTAATACATTTAAAAATTAGATCTAATTAATGGGACACCCTTCAAATATAAATCAACACCCCCATATTTCTATACTGGTCGTATAACACTATACGCATCGTATAGGACTATATGAGACGTATAACCCCAGTGGCAACTCCTTGAATTTTTCCTTGTATTTAGTGTTTAAATTTGTTATACGCATCATATAGGTCTATATGTATCGTATAAGGGGTCATATAAAGCTATACGAGACGTATAACCCTCTGACCACCCCCTCGATTCTCCTCTTTTTTTTTGGTGTCTTCGACCTTGTACGCCTAATATAGGGCTATACGAGGTGTATAAGCGGGTATCGATTATAATGATGGATATCTTAATATTAGGACCCTTAAAAATATACTTGTACATTATTATATTCAGAGCATTCACACTTTCACAGTTATTTTTTGTATTTTTTGTGTAATTCTGTATATTTAGAGTAATACTGTTCACCCCTATAAATTTTTTAATATTTTTTGAAAGTGGTTGTGAATAGAGGAAAAAAGATAATGATAAAAATATAAAAAATATTATTTAAATCAAAAGTATTGATAGAAATTATATTTTTAATGTAATTATAAGGATGAGAAACCAGATATAAATACTTTCATGTACTCAAACCCAGACCATTAAGTCTATCACCCATGAAGTTATATCACCACTTCATCGTTCCAAATTATGACACGAACGGAAATTTAATCGATTTATAAATAAGCAGATTAAGATTCTAGTAATATATACGGCAATGACTTTTCTTTGTAATGTTTTAAAATTACCCTGAATAACTTTTTAAAGCAATAAATCGTGTTGATCTACTCTAAAAATAAAATATTTTTGAATGTATAAGATCCTTACCAGATACATAAAACATTTCAACAATAAAAAGAATGGAATTTTATGTAAAAACGATGTCAAAATCATGTTTGTAAATAAACCAATAGCTTCCCATTACGGTTGGGAACCATCAGCATACTCAAGTTGAAACAACCCAACTCTTTATCAAATCTTTATCAAAGGGTGAGTTATTTGACTATTAAAACACTTACTAGTTATTCGGTTACATGCATCAAGAATAACTTTATCAACAGAAAATCCTTTAGCACAACTCCTTTAAATAGTAACGTAGTTACTCATGATGAAACGTGTTAGCAATATTTCATTACTATTGATCGTCTATTTTGTTGTTGATGAACTTTTACTGGTAATAGGCCAACTTGTTACCACTTGGCATTGATGGACCAGGTTCCTGCTCAATTTCCATTAATAACCGATGACCAATTACATCTAATAATTAGTTTTTACCTAGTAAATATCACACATAACTTTTTATCAACCACATAAATTCAAATCAATTTTTAATGGTTTTTTCAACATGTCTAAAAATTTTCCTCTATGGACATCATGATTGAGTAGCAAGACCCCAACCAAGGGTTTAACCCCTATATGACAAAATAAGGTAATTATTTTTAATAAGTTCATAACAAAATATATTGATAACTATTGTTTTTATAAAAACAGATAGTTTGTATAATATTAAAAAGTATGAGAGATCCTTCGAAAATCATGTAAACTATGTGTACAACTACGTGTTATGTATATGTAACTCGCACAAGTTACACATATGTAAAGTGTTTCGTTCATCTTCGTTCGTTGAGGTTTAAATCAAAAAAGAAATATAATGATTTAAAATAATAATACAAAAGTTTGATCAGATATACTTTAAATAATTAAAAAAATAAATAATTTATAAATTATATGATTGATTAGATATGATTTTGACGGTTTTTAATTGTTTTAAATTAATCAGTCACCTCAGTTTAGTATTATAAAATCAACTTTTATATTATTTTTTATTAAGTTATAATAAAAGAAGCAAACTTTGAAGTCAAGAAAGGAATCCAAAATAAAAATAAAAAGAAAGGAAAGGGTGGAGTGATAAGTGGGGAGTTTAGCGTGTTTAACGGGACGAAAACAAGAATACGTGGACTTCAACGCAAGCAGATTAAGAAAACTGGGCCCACCCTTGACGTTGACCCACTCCTAAATTTTGAATTAAGTTTTGTTTTTTCTAAACGGGAATATTTTTAAACACAGTCACCCGGTAAACGTTTAGTGAAAGGTCACCCACACCCGCTAACACAGACAACGCTGGTGACCCGGCTCACCCACCATTCCAAGGGAAACCCACCACCTAAAACCTACTGTGGTAAAACTCTTAGTCCACTTAGAGCATATTGGACCAAATGATACTCGAACCATGACCTCCACCTGAATCAGTTTATCTATAACTTATTAGCTAACCTAGATAAATATCACACATTTATTGTATTTTTTTTATTTATTTATACTTTGTTTACAATGTTTTGTGTACTCGTATATATATTGTTCAATACTATTCACAAATACTTATATTTTTTTTCACTTAAAATTGGCTTTTATTGACATGTGCTATATATAAAATATAGATAGGATTTTTATATCTGTGAATTTATTATAGTTTAGATGAATTTATAAACAGTGGACAATACACTACATTGACAATAGTTTACGATGATTTATAAATAAGATAGAGTTTTATATATTTAATAGTGCTGGTGATTTTTGACAGAACTATAACCGTGAGATGATACTAACGAAGTTGGTAAGTTTCGTGTTTGAGTTTAACAAGTTTCATATTATTAACATGTCGACAAGTTTAAAACACGATAACAAATGAGTCTAGACAAGTTAACACTTGTTAATATGTTAACGCACCTGTTTATATTTTTAACATATTTAAAATAATTATACATATATAAGATATAATATATGTCCTTATTGTTTATGTTCACTATAGAAACCGTACTCTTTGCCAAGCTTCTTCAATAGAAACCGTACTCTTTGCCAAGTTTCGTGCCAAGGTGACGTCTCCCCAACTTTTGGCAACTTTTTTTTATTAAATATGTTGTTTTTATTGTATTCTTAACTGATCTTATGATGTAACCTGTTTTCTAAGCATTTCATGTTCTTGCTTGAAAAAAAATCTAAGACGATTAAGTTATCATGTCGTGTTGATGTCAACAATTATTATGTCTTATGTAACATGATATTACTGTTCTAATATTAAATTGTTATTTATTTAATTCACGTATATATAGAAAAGGAATCTATCAACGTTCATGACAATATTTAAATATAATATTTCAACCTTTATATAATTATTGTACTCTATAACAATTACGTAGAAATTACATTGTTATTTCAATATAAAACAGATTCGTATTTAAAATTGTAATATATACAAATTCGGCAAGTTGGCATTTTCAACAATGGTTTGTTGAAATTATAGCAAATTGACTAATGGAGGACGGTATATGTAAAAAATAATTGTTATTAATAAATAGTAAGTTTTGTTGGCGTATATGGAGAATATCGTTACATATCATATCCCCGACAAATTAAAGATTCATAGGATTTCCATATATCCTTTACCTTATCAACAAAGCAATGGCACCACCATCGACAACAGCAAAGTTAGGTTTAACGCTTTTTTTAACACTTTTTATTTTTTCATGATATAATGTGGAGGTGAAAAAAAATGGCTCCAGAAGCTGAGCTTCCAACCTGATTCGGACCCGAAGCCAGAATCAAAACGAACTAGTCGAACCGATCAAAAACCGTTAACATCTGGAACCAAACCGGACCGGTTTTAAACTCATACAACTGGTTCCAAACGAGTTGTAAAGAAAAACCGGTTTGGTGCACCTCTAATTAATAAGCGTAACATATTAAATTAAATTAAATTAAGAGAAAATTGCTAAAATGGCAAAAAAAGGGGAAAAACAATAATTGGGTGTGTTTTGCCTCTATGGCTCTATAAGTATATGTTTGTTATGTGTATAGTTGTGAATTAACATGTCGTCTATCTACTTTATGTTACATATTACATATCATACACAATCGCGAACTTATTTTCTATTATGTAAGGTGAGCTTTTGGTGTTCATAAATCATAATCTACAACCGATGTAATTATTTCATTCTTGTTATTTACTATGCGATTTCTAATGATAGAACGGTTTGAACCATTAACACTTCTGATTTCTTCGAAATGATGTATTTGATGTTAAAACTCGCAAGATATGATTAGTTTGATAATCTCGCAAGATATGTGCTTATGCATGTTGGTGACTCGATTAAAATGGGTCAATAATGAGCTACGAATGATTTATGGTTAAACAATGTTTTAGACAACAAACTATGTGTTATAATGATTAATAAAATAATTAAAGTTCTTAAGATATTAATTCAAAGTGATGATGATTGTTGGGGGCATGGGGCATTCATGTTCAAGAATAATATTAATACCTTGCAGATGATGAAAATGATAAACATTCGTCTTAAATGCCTAAAATAGCATATATGTTCATATATGAATATCCCAAAGTCATGGTTTGATCGTGAACCGGACTTAGTGTCTCTGCTCGAGATCTGAGCAAGAAATATATGAGAAAGGGAGCCATGGTCGATGCTACCGCCGTACCATGAATCATGTAGGCCTCCAAGACTTGTAACATAACATGAATTTTTTCAGATTAGGTATTTTTGAATGTATAAGTAGTTTATGGGTTTGATTTTGAGTTGTTTTTGGTTTTAAAACTTCCGGTAGTGTAAGTGGGTGATGTGGCATTGTGGCAAGAGGTTCTAGGCAGGCTGATGGCATGAAAAATATGAAGTGCCTTTCGCTAGTTGAGATAGCGAAAGTCATGGAAAACAACCATGACTTCCGTTGTGTCAACTAGCGGAACACACTTCATATTTTGTCACATCATTCACTTTCGTAACAACTGAGATAGCAGACGTCCTAAACTAAAAACAACATAAAACAAACCTTGAGACCATTTGAACATTCAAAAATAACCTAATCTTAAAAATAATTCAACAAAAACAACAAGTCCATGATCAATGCACCCAAGCATGGTCCTGATTTTTTCTTAAACCCCTCTTCATGACTCTATTCTTGACGATCACACAAAACTTCTTAACAAGATCATCAATCCTATT
>CM044013.1:17801154-17982662 GCA_024085815.1 Flaveria linearis
AAAAATACTAAAATACCCTCATAATTTACCGAATATCTTTAACGGAGTTAGTGGAGTGGATGAAAATGATAATATTTGATAAACTACAGTGACTGAAATGAAAAAAAAAGTTTTTGGATTGAAATAATAAATTAACAAAACGTCATGACGAAAACCATTATTATTCTTGGGTATAGAATTTGATCACTAAATCCATGTGTCACTTCTTTTTAAATCCTATAAGAATTGGTATTCATTCCTTGAAACATAATGATTAATTACAAGAGATATATAGCCTATAGACTAGAACTAGATCTCCACTAATTGTGGGAGGATACCAATTACAATTAAATTACAATTAATATATATCATTTACATAATTACATATACTCTATTACACCCCCGCAGACGAAGCGAAGGGTGGACGAATGCTGAGACTGGTCCGAAAGTCATCGAAGAGGACACGTGGAAGACCCTTGGTGAAGATATCTGCAATCTGGTGACGAGACGGGACATGAAGTACTCGAACGTTACCCTTCTGAACCTGTTCGCGAACAAAATGAATGTCGAGCTCGATATGCTTGGTGGCTAATGTTTATGCATCACTTTTTTAAATCCATGCATCACTTTTTTTTTTCTTTTCCATTTTCAACTCATATTGTAAAATATATAATTTTAAACCCGCTTGATTTTCTAATTTTTTTTGCTTTTATGTAATAACATACTTTCACCATTTGAAAAAATAGAATGCGTTTTTATCAACTTTACAAATATTTTTGAAAACGGAGTCGTATTAAACATCGAGTAAATTTTTCTATCTTTGGCAATAACGATTGTTGTTAACCTTTAGGTACTTGACCAACCACATGAAATATGTGTAGATAATACAGTGATAGTAGCTTTACGACGAGAGATGCTTTAGGATTTTACATGTGAGTAATAATTGTCACGACGTATATTTATATCTACATTTTGATATGTGGAATCGTGGCGCAACGTGCGAGTATGAAAACCTAGTTTAAACTTAATTAACCTAGTTTAAACTTAATTTAAATAAAAAAAGAAATTGATTGTTTTAGTTACAAGAAAAGTCATATTGATTATATTTATTATTTATTTTATTTAATAAGATAGAGAGGCGGAAAACAAACTTCCGGGGTCCTAGAAATTTGTCACATGTTCTGTGAGTTGTTATTTGTTATATAACATAAATATATATATATTCCCATTTTCATGATAGTTTATTTCGGGTAAACGAATATGAAGTGTATACTTGAAAGCTAGACATACCAAAAATAGATACTTGAAAGTAGATACGTGAAAATAAAGAAATAAAAAACGTGTTAAATATCATACATTTTATCCGACAATATGTAAGATAAAGTAGATACATGATATCTGTTTTACATGTTTAATGACTACAAAGATATATTTATTTATTTTTTTTTGAAAAAGCCACACGGTAAGATAAAAAAATAAGACGAGAATTCTTGTTCCTTTTACATACATGAGGTCGTCGACCCATATTATAAACAAGTCAAAGTTTTTATTGATGAAACAATTTAACTTTATAAATTTTCATCAAGGAAGTAGATGAAGTCGGAAACATAACAAGTAAATATAAAAGTAAACGACTTAACTAAGGGCATTTGTCTTTCCCCTTTGAGTTCTTCAAGTCACGGTAACAAGGGCACTCGGCCTTGTCCGCGTACGGACTAGACGGAACGCACCCCTCACACTTCTCGCAACAGATCCCACAATATTTCAAACATCGTCTTTGTAGCCGGCATTCGCACATCTTTTCCCGCACTTGGGGTCACATCCAAACGTATCTACACAATTTCAAATACGTGTGATCAATCGGAGCCGATCATGTATTACACACAAAAAAAAAAAGAAATCATAGACTAGTTAAAAAAAATAAAATTCTTGAGTCATTACACCCTGATTTAACATCCCCGTTAGTGTGTTGTACAATATCAACATCAAAACTAGGGTAACAAAATAAGTTTTATCGTGTTTAACAGGTTAGAGATGACGAGCAGAACTCACGTATCAAACATGCAAAAGGCGTGTTTAACTACTTATATATTATGTCTATAATTTTTTATTTATTTTATGAACTAAGAATGTAAAATAATATAGTATAGCATTGCTGATTTAATTATTTTCAAAAATATAAAAAATAAAAAATATAATTTTTATTAAACAGGTTTATCGTGTTAAAACAGGTCGGGAATTGTCCAGCCCTAATCAAAACGAACCGGATTATACAAGGGTGTGGATGAACTTATTACCTAGGGCTCCGGTGGTGGCATTGGCGGAACCGATGACGGAGGAGGTGAAGAGTAGGGTGGTGATGAGGAGAATTGATAAGGGAAGGTGGTTCATTGTGTGGGGTTATGGAGAAAGGTGGTTCATTGTGTGTTGGTATTTATAGTGGTTATTGGTGAGCCATGTGAATTTGTTGGGCCATGAGTAAACGTCAATTCCACATGGATGTCATTAAATATCGTACGATTCAACAACTCCTATGTCTATCATAGTATCATGGATGTTACATTTTTAATATTATTTTATACATATGTAAAGAATGGTATAATTGTATTGAATACGTTGGTGTATCTTAAGAGTATAACGTGTGTATAAGTTATTATTTTAAATACAGTACATTGTTGTTTCTTTATGTGGTTTGATCATATATGTTATTTTATGCAAAAGTTTTTTTTTCTTGTATCTAGTTGCCCAAGGTTTGAAAAAATTATCATTTCATTAAAAATGTTAGCTTTATTATTTTAAAATGTTAAATATTTATCATTAAAATGGTAGTTATGTAAATTTTCATAAAAAACAAATCCAATTTATTTACATGTTGTTGAATTATAAAAGATATTAATACTACTGACAAAAAAATAATGCTCCCCCCCATACATTACTCGAGTACGTAACCCGAGACCGCACTTAGAAGGAAACTCACATATGATGGCAGAACTTAGACACTTTCATAAGAGTTTGGGGGGAGGGACGACACTACTTGACCATAAATTAACACTACTGACGAAAAAACGAATCCCCCTCCAAGCCCCTACAATACTTCAGCTACGCTCACATAGGTGAGAGAAAACTCTCTGCCCAAACCTAAAACCCCTTTTTATCACTGGGGGACTTGGGGTTTAGACCACTATCTTTTTAATAAAATCATGGGATACATCACCTCAACCATTTAGACTAAGAACATTCACAATCAACTTCTTAATAGTTTGTAAGTGAAATCCTTGTAATATATTTATTGGTTTGAGTGGTTTGTGAGTGGATAAGAGAGATAATTTTACTCTGTAAATTTAAGAATTCATTGTTCAACATTTGTAATATTTTAATATTTTGAAAGTGATTGTGAGTGGATGAGAGAAAAGATAATGATAATATATAAAAACATTATGTAACAAGAGAGAAAGTATAATAATTTTAGTCTAATTATAAGGATACAGATAAAACAATGAGAGGTGAATGCTCTAATGAATATTGGTTAAACCCATATCGTATTTGTGGGATACAATTACTAATGTCACCACATTACGAGATTATGAGTATATAATAATACAATTTTTTTGAACAACAAATGCGACGGCTGCTTCGGATGATAAATATTATCTAAATCGAACGTATCCATCAGCTTTCCATCAAAGACAACGAAACCAACAACTGGAAAAAACATTTGACTTGAACCCAGACTTCCCTCTATTTAATAAAATCTTGGAATAGATCACCTCAACCACTTAGACTAAAAGTTTTTGAGTGGAATCCTTATATTATATGAAATGATTTTGAGTGGTTGTGAGTGGATGAGAGAGGAAATGTTTTTGTTAGTTTGTAAATTTAAGGATTCACTGTTCAATCTTATTAAAAAAAATTAATATTTTTTAAAATGATTATTAGTGGATGAGAGAAACTGTAATGACAAATGTATAAAATGAATGCTCTAATGATTATTAGTTAAACCCATATCATATTTGTTGGATACAACTGCTAATGTCGCCACGCTACGAGATTATAAGTATATTATAAATGTTTTTTTTCAAACAACAAATGTGACAGCTGCTTGGAAGATGAATATTATCTCAATATGACGCATCCATTCGCTTTCCACCAGATACAACAAAACCAACAACCGAAAAAACAAGAACTTTCCATTTTTGATAAAATATATTAGATGAAATAAAGGGTTGTGCTAAGGACACCGCTGGGGTTTTTGGGAGTAGGCCGGGCAAAGGTCACGGTTAGGGCTTGCGGTCACGTTTTGGTACCTAACCGTGACCGCAAGCCCTTGCGGTCACGGTTTCTGTGTCTGTCTTCCGACACCTCGTGGCAACAAAACGACAAATGGTCTGGAAAAGTTGAAAAACCGTCACCAAACCGTCACGTGGAGGCCAAACCGTGACCTCTAGGGTACGAGGTTCGGTGTAAGGTACGAGGTAGACTGTGATGTTGACAAAAGGGCCGGATTCGCGCCACGAACCGTCACGTGGAGGCCAAACCGTGACGGTTTGTGCACCAGATTTTCACCTTAAATACCTTTGAACTTTCAAAACTCAACATTTAATCCACACTCGAAATTTTCATCATAAGGTATTTGAGCTTTCATTCATCCAACACTCGAGATTTTTCAGCCTTCATTATTCCAAAAACGCGTTAATTCGAAAACAATGTCGGGTTCGGGAGATCATTATCAAAAGTCGAAGCTTCTAGATTTGAATGAGTGCCACATATCAAAGATTCGAACCAGGTTGAACTAGTATATGTTTTATTATAATTATTATTTGAAATATCTAACCATTATCTTTTTTAGGAATATTACGTATACGGGAGTCACCCTCCGTGGGGGGAGGAGGAAACCAACCCGTCGAACACATTTGCTCAAGAGGCGTACAACTCTTTATTTTGACCGACAGGTTACGGTGAAGGGTACAGATATCCCCCTTGCAATTCTTACGGGCATGCCCCGAACACTTACCACTCACAAACAGAGCTGGATTACGGACATCCCCCGTACCAGTCAGAACTAGAATTACACATGTGTCGGATACTTTTAATGGGAATGACACAGATGAGAGTGACGGTTCTGTTCACCTCAAAGAAAACCATGGGGACACCGCGGAGCATGATGGGGATGAGGATCGGATAAGAAAGGCTACGGTTTCTTATAAAAACCGATAAAGTACGAAGAGTTTTTATTCTTTTGTTTATTTTATTTTTTATTTGTTTTATATATTGTTTTTATGTCTAGCTTTATTTTTTTCAGTATTTTGATTCTCGTGAGGACTTGGAGAACTGGGCTAAAATGAGAGGACGCGAGCATGGGTGCGTCATTGTGGTGGGTCGGTCACGAAAAAAGGATGTGGAACTATTATGCAATCGTAGTGGTGAACCTAAATTCACTGGCACAAGTAGACGTACTGGAGCATAAAGAAAGGATGTCCCTTTAACTCGTAGGAAGTACGTAGGAAAGAGTGATAGTTGGATGTTAGAAGTGAGAAATGAGACGCACAACCACGATCCTGTTGTGTACAAGGAGGGCCACGCGCATCTTAGGAAGATGACCGCCGAAGAAATTGATCTTGTCGAGAAGTTACACAGGCAGCACGTGCGGCCACGACATATCCATTCAGCCGTAAGGGAGCACTTTCCCACAGCGTCTGTGTTGTTCAAGACATATACAATCTGACGTCGAAGTTTAGGGCTGAGGGGAGAAAAGGCATGACACCAATGCAGGAACTTGAAAACCTGCTACAATCTAAAGAGTTCGTGTATGAAACACGAACGAATGCAACTACTAAGGCCGTGGAAGATGTTTTCTTTTGTCATCCTACTTCGTATAAAATGTGGCGCGCATTCCCGCACGTGATGTTGATAGACACAACGTACAAGACCAACATGTATAACATTCCGTTTGTTCAGGTATTGGCGTTACGTCGACGTCGAATTCGTTTGTATTGCGCATGCATTTATATCGAGAGAACGGCAGGACAACTTCACATGGGTACTGGAGCGGATCAGAGATATGCTCGATGGGTGTGTGGAGCCCCGTGTTATAGTCACAGACAGGGACCTGGCCCTGATGAGCGCGTATGACCCAGTGTTCCCGAGTGCTACTAAAAACCTATGCAGATGGCACGTTAGGGATAATATCAAAAGACGGTGGAATATCATTTCAAAACCGACATGTGGAAGGATTTTTCATACTGGTGGAAGACCTTGTGTTCGTCTCACAGAGGCATTGTACGATTACAATTGCAGGAAGAGGAAGAAAAGTTAAATGAAGATGGTAACGTGGTAAGAATTTCATAGTTATTTTTAACTCTAATAATTATTTGTTCTTTTATAAAATTTATATTCTTCAGATGTATGGGAATATATTGGAATAATTGGTTGGTGCCGTACAAAAAGAAAATTATTACTTGTTGGATGTACGACCGCCTTAACTTTGGTGAATTTACAACTAATAGGGTTGAGGGCCAACATGACAACTTCAAGAGTTACCTCACAGGGACCAATAATACGTTGCACACACTTGTTGGATATGTTTGTGACCTCGTGCGCGACCAGAAGATTGAAATTTGTAAAACATTCGAGGTGTCACGTGTGAAAATTAAAAAGACCATCGACTGTCATTGTTTTCAAAATTGCATTATAAAGTATCCATTTTTTGCCTTAGCCTCCTTGAATCAGAGTTGATGAAATGGAAATGATTCAGGAGTCTGGGGGTTCATGTGGACACCAGTTGTTCACGTCCATGGGCTTGCCATGGGCTTGTCGTTTGGAGATATACATCCGAGAATGTTATATTTTCTTAATACATTTTTTTACTGTTGTCACACTATTGCATATTTTTCACTAATAATTAAACTTTAAATCCAGTCACAAGTATTCCACTCGATGCGGTAGATCCACACTGGAGGAAGCTTGATTTTGAGCCACGTACGTCGCGCCGCCTGAACCCGACTACGATGTGAAATTTGATGACTTAAAACAAAAGGTTATGTTGTCTCCCAATCCTCAAGTAAAGAAAAATTGTTTAAGAAAGTATTTGACTCTTGTTTAAGAGCAAGTCAAAACTTAAAGAACCTGAGGTGCGTCATGACCGACGTGGTCGTCCAAATATTAAGGAGCAACAAGAAGAGCGGACTCTAATACATCACAGCATGAGGCTGCTAGACACAGCTCCTATACTTCCTCACAACTCCGACTACGATGTGAAATTTGATGACTTAAAACAAAAGGGTATGTTGTCTCCCAATCCTCAAGTAAAGAAAAAATTGTTTAAAAAAGTATTTGACTCTTTGTTTAAGAGCAAGTCAAAACTTAAAGAACCTGAGGTGCGTCATGACCGACGTGGTCGTCCAAATATAAGGAGCAACAAAGAAGAGCGGACTCTAATACATCACAGCATGAGGCTGCTAGACACAGCTCCTATACTTCCTCACAACAAACTATGCCTGACCCGGCGAGACATAGCTCATATACCCCTCAGTTTTAAAATGCCCAACGACCGTTCTAATCAGGCAAAGGCTGCTTCAAATGTACCGATTACGGGAGCTGCCCTAGGGTTTCCTTTAATATTGAAACCAAAGGACGTGATAAAAGTTATGAAGTTTAAGGATCAGCTGCCCCAATGGATTCACCGGTACGTTTCGACATAAACGATGTGCGGCCTGATGGTAACTGTAGTTTTCGGGCGTTCGCGGTGGCTTTAGGGAAAAAGCAAAATGAATGGGAATGGGTTAGGCGTCAAATGTTGTCGGAGATGGACAGAAACATGTGGTATTGGCGGAGCAATTTGATCCGCGAGATGCCTGGCTATTATGATTCTGTTCGTAATAACTTAAATTGGTTTGGCACGACTCAACCCGCACCCGATACCCATTGGCTAACTTTTCCGGCCCATGGACTCATAATTGTGGAAACATTCACTTGTTTTGTGCATCTTATTTCTTCATTTGGCAGCCAGACACGGGTCCCGCTGAGAACAGCCCCAGAGCCATTATTCACCTATCCAGTTGTCGCACTTGCTCATATTAACCAATGTCACTTTCTTTGCATACAATTGGAAGGGGGTTACCCAATGCCCAGTGTGAGCTATCATTGGCCGAGATTTGCATATCAGCAAGCACTAGAATGACAAAATATGTATGAGGATCGTATATTAACCAATGTTTCTTTGTTTGTTTGGTTGTAATGTAACTGTAAAATAACAAAACACAAACTCGTATGTTACGATTAGGTTAACCGTGTGATAAAATAAAAATAAAAACAAACTAGTATGATTACATAAATTTAGAAAACATATACAATATGTCATTGTTAGAAAACACTCGTAATGTAACTGTATAATGACAACCGATTTTTGTAAATTAACACAATGATGATCAAGTGCAATAATAAGTTAATTAAAAAATGTTATGCTTCTTTCCTATTTATTACGACTTTCAATATTAAATAATGAATGTAACTCCATAACCGTAGGCATATTTCCCACTCTCATACATACACATACATACACCTATGACCTATATATACATCATTATTACATATCTTTTCATTTCTCCTCAACATCAATGGATCATCATCCTGCAATTACCATCAAACCTTGGTGATCATCACTGCCGCTTTCACTACTTCAATCAAGATCATGACACACATTTGTAATCAAGGTGCATTTCAGTCGTCGTATGACATGAGATCATTAGCTATTAAAATAAAATAAAAAAATACTTGTAATATGATAAATTAATAATAAACACAAAACACAAACTCGTATGTTACGATTAGATTAACCGTGTGATAAAATAAAAATAAAAACAACTGGTATGATTAAAAAAATTTAAAAAATATGTACAAAATGTCACGGTTTGGCCAAACCGTGACATATACACCTCCAAAACCCTGTCACCCCATTAATTACACACCCAATAATTGCAATGATCCCGAGAACCTAACGTCACGGTTAGGCCTCACCGTGACCGCAAGGTCCTACACCTGACCTAAAGGTCACGGTTAGCCCTAACCGTGAACCGTGACCGTTTGAGGTGGTATACCTGAAAAACGAGCGGTGTGTGGAGAATTTTCCGAAATAAATTTGTTTCTCTTTACTAATTGTTGTGACGACCGCGTTGACGTTGTCACTTGTCACTAATCGTTCACACTGGCGGTGGCGCAGAACTCCAAGCTCCAATTTGCATTAAGTTTGATGAGGTGGCACATTAGCTGGACTTGTGTTGCCCACTTAGCAAGGTGGATCATATATTTGTTTTAACCAATAAAGATTTTATATTAAGGGATGAGGGGGCATTATCCTAAGTATCGAGTACTATCCTGAAATCCCACCAATCACACTGTCATATCACAAGTACCCTGAACTACCATAAAACACTTAAAACACCCACTTTATAGCCGTTTGATCACGGGTGTTCTCGGCTACTAAAACCCGACGACAACAACTCGCATTCTCGATTTGACTTTTTACGATAAATATAATTTTTTAATGGTGTATATGATCTTATATATTACTCTAACTTAAGTGTAAAATCTAATTCAATGTCTAAAGTTGAACCGAACACTATTTGAAAGAGATGATACACTTGCCACTAATCAATGCTAGAGGCTGTACTTGAGATATGAATATTTTTATATTTTGGCTATTGTTAAAGAGGTTAAAGTCGATGTAATGCTAGCCCGTTTTATAAAAAACTTATATTTTTTAGATGAAAAATGTAAGGTTGTAATTACTAAATAAATAATTTAGGATATTAGTCAACCTGAATACGGGTTGTAATGAAAGTTTACATGAAGTTCTAATTTTCTCACCCTCATCTTGATTTTAAATTCACTTAATGAAAGTTTACGCAAGCACATGGCAACAAATTTTAAGCAAGCAAGAAGACAACACAACTCTTACGTAGAGTCGAGAGAAAAATTCGTTTTTGTACAAGTGGATTGGTCGAAACTGCAATTTATATCCAACTGAAAAGATTAATAGATCCTAATTTATAGTACTTGTAATTTTACTGTTAGTGAAGAATGTGAAATTTGAGTTGCAAGTAGACCCAAATCTAATAATTAAAACGGATTTAAAAACCTTTTATGGTTTTTATAGCTGGCTCTAGAGTTCAAATTAAAAACTCGTAGCACATTGAATGTAATGGATTTGTCATATACATATGATTTTTTTTCTTCCAATAATTTAATTGATTAAGTTTTGACAAGATCACCATGTGATGTGTTCATTTCCTCTCCAACAAAAATAAAAGTCAACATGACATTCAACCAACCGTATCAGTACCATATTTGTCAAATAGGTAATTACTTTTGTCTATTATTTATTAGCCAATTCAATGCCCAACAAACCCTTCATGAGTATCTAACAAATTTATTTAAAAAAAAAAAGAAAAATATATCAACGGAAGCCCTTTGTTTTTCTTTCCTTGAAGCATTTAACTTTTGATTATATGAAAATAAATCTGATTACAAGAAAAATGATTATAACTAAACAAACAAACTATGAGGCACCCTCCTATTTACTATTACATATTATGAAGAAGAGTATTAAGTGTACGTTTAGGTGTGTCCTTCCTTTCACTTGCTATATAATGAAGTTTTTTTTATCATAACTAAACCAATATATTATATAGTTTCTTAATTCATATATATTCACATATTGTTATGTTTTATGTAAAACCATGTTACACTAGTAATAAAACACTTAGAGCATTTTCTTAATTGATTGAATAGAAAAACTGAATGTTGGCCCTGCTCCCTTGTAATCTCGATTTGAAGATCACAAAAATAAAACAATGAACATGAATTGAACAAATGACTTGTTAATTGACTCTTTATTAACCAAACACATAAATAACTAGGCACACTTGAATTCATTGACTATATGCCCTATAAATACTAAACAATGACAAAATCATACTCAAACTCGTTCTTTATCTCCTAGACATTCAAATAAACTAGGTAAAGTTGCAAAACATTCAAAATTATACAAATAACTTTTAACTTTCAAGCTATTAGGTAGTATTGGGTATACATGAATGTAAGCTAAAATGTAATGACTCATTCTGTTTACATAAAAAACATATTTGTTAATCACATAGTGATAAACTGAGCTATTACATAAGGAATGTGATTTCATTTCCTTTTAATGATTTTTATTCCTTGGGGGTAGGTGTTTTTTTTCATTTCTTTGAAGAATGAAATGTTTTTTTTTATTAATTCATGACTCAAACCTTGTACTGAATAATGGCGTAACATATTTTCTCACTCATGACCCGAACCACCACCACCACCACCACCATCATCATCATCACCACCACCACCACCACCACCACCACCACCAACCACCACTTCCACCACCATCACCCCCACCAACTACCACAAAAAAATCAACCACCAACACCACCGCCGCTACCACCACCATCACCACCAACCAACCAACCACCAACACCATCAGAAGCACCACCAACACCAACCACCATCACCAACTAACCACCACCACCAACAACCAACCACCACCACCAACAACCAACCAACCAACCACCACCAACAACCAACCAACCACCACCAACAACAACAACCAACCACCACCACCACAATAACAACCAACCAACCAACCACCACCACCACAACCATAAATACCACACCACCACCACCACCATCAACATCGCACCACCACCATAATCACCACCACCACTCAACTCCATTCCTTTGTGTTTTCATATCTACTTAACAACATAAAGTAATTATTGATTCCAACAAACATGACAATGGAATTGTAATGATCCATTTCATTCTATTGTACGTTCAATTCCCTTGTCTATTTAATTCTCCCGTTCATTCTATTACCCCATACTAAGCATATCCATATAAAATCCTAATTAATAAACTATTTTACTAATTACCCCTTCATCTTTCTCTTTCTTTTAAAATGACATTGTTCAAGATTAATGTCTAACAACAAACCATCCAATGCTTCTCTTTATTTTTCCCTGATCGAACCACACAGGTCTTGATTGTTCTTGCTTGTTCTTTGTTCTTTCTTTATTTCTTCTTCTTGCTCTCTTGTTTGCTTTCTTTCTTTGTCTTTATTCCACTCATTAAAACAAGTCTGCTTCCTTTTGAAGTGTTTTTTATGTTCTTGTTGCCTTTCAATTCTTGCTCAATTCTTGTAATCAATTGTGCTTTTCCTTGCTTCTGATTAACTTGTTGTGTTGGATTGGTTTTCTTCCTAAACTTAATTACTTTGTTCTTGCTTACTTCCTTGACTTGCTTAGTTATTGTTCTTGTTTATTTTGTTGTTGTATTTGCTTGCTTGCTTAACTTGCTGATTCACATTCTTGCTAATCTTGTTGAACTTGATGTGCTTGTTATTTACTTGTTTAGTTCTTTTTTATTTGTTGTTGTCAACTTTCTAATTTACACCTTCTTGTTGTGTATTCTTGCTAAAACCTTCTTGTTTAATTTGCTAAAACGTGCTTTTAAATCATGAATTTAAAACGAACCCATTGCCTTCTTTCCTTTCTTCCATTCTTTCTCTCTTTGATTTCTTTCTCGGCATGAATAAATCCTTGCTACTGATGAACCGAGTCTTGCTAACCCGATGTTGCGATTACATGTTAATTTTGATTTGTATTTGATTTTGTATGAGCCTAAGGTTCTGATACTAATTGTTGGCCAATCTCTTTTTCATTCTCGATTTGCATATCAAAGAATTGAAATGATGAACATGAATTGAACAAACTACTTCTCAACTCTTTATAAGCCAAACTCAGAAATCACAAGGGATAATTAAAACCATCAACCATATACACTAAATACTAATTAAACAAGACATAACCATACTCGAACTCATACTCCTATTCATCTAGACGTTCAAATAAGTAATGAACTTGCAAAATGAACAAAAACTAAATTGAGAATTCTAAACTTTCAAACTATTAAGACAAAATTAAGAGTGAATTGTCGTTTTCCTCTCTGTGGTTTGGTCATATTTGTTATTTTCATCCAAAAAGGTTTTTCTTACATTTGTCTCTCCAAGGTTTGAAATATTTGCCATTTTCATTCAAAAACATAAATTCCGTGGAAAATTTTTTTATTAGCAACACGTAAACATAAATTAGGATTTCATTTTTATATTAAAATTTACGTAAGTACCCTTTTAACGATGAATATTTAACATTTTAAAAGATTGGAGCTAATATTTTTGGATGAAAATGATAATGTTTCTCAAACCTTGAGGAAGCAAATGCAAGAAAAAATATTTTTGGATGAAAATGACAAATGTGACCAAATCACATGGAGAAAAATGACAACTCACTCAAAACCTAATTAATTAAACTATTTTACTAATTGACCATTTCTTAAGGAAATCTATAAATGATTGGAAACATTTTATTTAAAAAAAAATCAAGTGCTATGCACATTGGCTATCAGTTATAAACTGTTAGGGTAAGAAAGAACTGAAGAAGAAGGGATTAACGATCCAAGCTAACCCACTGATTAGTCGTTACCCCTTTTATTAAATCCGTTAATTCCGTTACAATCATTTAGAACGAATACAACAATAACCCCTAAACTATCAAACTGTTACAATTTCTTCCCCTCAACTTACATCTATCCGTTACAACCTAACATAAACAAACTACGATCTGCCAGTAGAATAGAAAAAGAAATTAAGGGGCTCATGTTATAAAGAAAATTCCATAATTTCTTGGTTTCACCTAAAAAGTCTTCAAAATAATTTTAATATATTAAAGTACTCAAAGTCCCTAGTTAAACGTGTAGAAAAAACATGAAAAAAATCCCTTAATGCAGTTTAATTATATTAAAGTGTTTACACCTGTCTAGAATGTATGTATTTGTGTAAAACAGTTAAATAATAACTCACTACCACATAAATTGGTCAGAAGTAAGATTACACGTCTTTTTTTTTTTTAAAAAAAAAGGAGAAGTTGAATGTCACTTCATCAAATTTTAATTAATTTAAGACGCAACAAGTAATTATTTTAATATTTTTTTTCTCAAGTATCTGCATTCTCGACAAGTTTAAGGGATTTTACTTTTTAGCATAGCCTTAATTGAGAGACGTCTTTGTACTTTTAGTGACATTTTCAGGGACTTTTAAGCTAAAACCATGTTGATGAGCAATTTTATAAAAAACAAGAAAATGTGTTAGGTTTTATGATACTTACCCAAAAGGAGTGTATTTAGACTTTGGTGTTTACTAAGCAACAATGCAATATTATAAGTGACTGAAAGTTGTTACGGTCTCGTGGTTTACATTAACCTAAGGCTAGATGTTGTGAAGGTGCTCTATCAAAAACGTTATTCACGTATATTGTGAGGGGCTCTATCCACTTCACGTCTCCCCTCACACCACCCAATATCACTCGTTAGCATTCAAGAAAATAACTAATAATTAAAAGTTGTTGACTTTGGATTGACATCTCACTTGTTGGAAACTACTAGTCCACTACTCTTCCAAAACATTTCATTCAATAAATAATAATAATAATAATAATAATAATAATAATAATAATAATAATAATAATAATAATAATAATAATAATAATAATAATAATAATAATAATAATAATAATAATAAATAAATAACAAATAAAAGTTAATTAATTAAGGGCACTTGTCCCTGCCCTTAGGGTTCTTGAGATCACGATAACAAGGGCACTGACCCTTATCAGCATAAGGCCCCGAAGGCACACACCCCTCGCATTTCCCGCAACAGATCCCGCAATACTTCAGACATCGGTCTCTCCACCCCGATCTCGAACACCGATACGCGCATTTCGCGTTGCACCCCAATGCATCTGTCCATATATACATTTCAACAGTATGAAACCATCAAGTCCAATTAACATTTGGTATATATTGTCAACAAACCAAAAAAAATGGTAGATGTTCATCAACACTACAAGAAAGAGACTTTTTTGCGGCGATAAGTATCGTCGCAAAAAACAGTAATTTCGTCGCAAAATATTATTTGCGACGAAAATGTCGTCGCAAATCAGTCGCCGTAACAAAGTGGTCGCAAATGTTATTTGCGACGAAATTTGCGACGATTTCTTTTGTGGGCCCCACTTATTTTAAAAAAAATGAAATTCAGAGATAAATCTTTTGCGACGATGTTTTTTGCGACGAGTACTTATTTTTTGCGGCGATATATCGCCGCAAATTTTTTGACCAAAATCTTTTTTGCGGCGATCCTTGCCAATATATTTTACTCTTTTTTGCGACGACATATCGCCGCAAAAAAGAAATTTTTTTTTTTAATAATTTGGCTGCATTTGCAGCAATCCACCCAGATTTTTCTGGGTACCAGACCAAACCTGCTGTTCCAAATCATTACACACTATCAAAACTATCAAACCAATCGCAAAACATAGCATATAACAAAAAATTGTCCCAATTTAACAAGTTAAAAGTTACACAAATAAATATTTTAAAATAGTCATTACAATCACTAAAAACCATCAAACCATCCTATGACGACCCACCTTAATCATCTTCATCTTCTTCATCTTCTTGAGAATGACCACTTCTCCTCAACGCGCTCTGGACTTGGCTTTGGATTTGACTTTGCATTTGTGCCATCATATTAGCCATCATCTGTTCTTGCTCTCTGGCCAGTCTCGCTGCTACTATCTCCTCAACCTCAGATTGTGAGAACATCCGCTGATCTGTTCTATGAGGTGGCGGTGGGGGTTGTGAAGGCACGCTCGCTATTGGACCGATGCCACGTTCCCACCCGGGCCGCTCCCCCAACACCTGTACACAAATACGCATGTACATCAATTTTACATCCATACATCCATACACAAATACACATATACATCCATACACAAATACACATATACATCCATACACAAATACGCATATACATCTATTTTAATCACAATTCAACATACATATACACATACACATATACATCCATACATAAATACACATATACATTCATACACATATACATATACATCCATACATAAATACATATATACATCCATACACATGCACATATATATCCATACATAAATACATATATACATTCATACACACATATACATACATTCTAATATATACACATACACATTCATACACAAATACTCATATACATTCATACACAATATACATATAAATCTATTTTAATCTCAATACCCATATACATTCATACACAAATATATATTCATTTTAATCTCAATACCCATATACATTCATACACACATATACATACATTCTAATATATACACATACATATTCATACACAAATACCCATATACATATGCACAAATATACATATTAATCCATTTTATATAACCAGAAATATATTTGTATAACAAATAAGAATTGGGAACAGATACATCCATACACAAATATACATACATTCTAATATACATACACAAATCCATACACACCTGGCGCATGATCTGTTTCTCTGACATTTCTGGATGTTGTTGTTGAAGCGCGACCATTTGCTCCTTTATAGTTTACAAAAAAAATAAACAATGTTATATATATGGTGATTTTATATATTACTTTATTTTTATAAAATTGTAAGACGTGTACATTACTTACATAGTATGCAGCGGGTTCAGGTTGATAGAAATTACCGCTTGAATCGGTATAGAAGCGACGATATGCTAATATGGCACTCCCAGATTCATCAGAACCATCTTCCCGCTGTGAACACATTTTATAGTTATATAATAATATAAAAGTAACTTACAAACAGATAAAACAAGTTATAAACACATTAGATTAAAATAACTTACAAACATATAACGACATTGGGCTAAAGATGTCCGACCGCCATGTCCCTTGATCGTCTGCTTCCCTTTGTTGGACTTGTTGGTTGCAGACCGAGCCTTGACTTCAGGAGAAGTGTAGTAATCCACATAGCCTTTCCATTCAGATTCTTGCATATCAGGTGGCACAACATCAGAAATATCAACCCTGTCCTCCCCGCCTATTTTGCTAAAATGCTTTTTCTTGAACCGGTATTTGTGATCTTTATACCGGTTTGCAGCATATTTCTCAATGCCTACCCTCAGGCCTTCGTGGGGAGTCATATCAAAATACATCTGCAAATTATGAAAACAAATAGCTTAGTGTATATATATTTAATCACTGAATTTAATTATCAAAACTTAACCTGTAAGTCAGCCCAGATAGTCGCCTTCAAATCCGCAGGTATCTTTCTCCAGCTCTTGTAGTTTTGAGGAAATCTGTCAACGATTGTGCCAACCAGTGAAGCAAAGGTCGCCTGATTGATACCCACAGGTTTGTAGGTGTCATGCGTACCTTGCTCAAATTCAATTGTGAGCAAATTTCCTTGTGGATTTCTCTTTCGTATACCTTGAAGTGTGGTCTTTCCACGCTTGCCTTGTCCTGCAAATTGATAATAGTATAAAAATTCTATGTAAATTATATATTTTCATTTTAAAAGATAATAGTATAAAAAATTGGTCATACCTCGTCCGCTGCCGCTGCCGGAGTCATCACTGACCTCGCACTGTCGTGGCGGCTGCCACGATCGATCATCATCGGGAGGACCACCACCAGGTGGACCACGACCATAGGTATCCCCACCGTGACCCCGGGCCACGTCTGCCATCTGTAAAAAAAGATTATATAAGTATACAAATATACCGTAATTGAATCATTAGCTAAACACATAATTGAAAAAAACAATTCAATAAACATAATAGATCAAACATAATAAATGATTCGGTTAAAATTAAAAATTACAATCAATCGGATTCATCGGTGTGATAAGAATCTTCTCCACAATCATTATTAAATCCGTCTGATTCATCATCTGAATTATCAGAAACGTCAACAACTTGGTCTGCATCGTCGTCTTCACCCTCATCCGTATCTTCATATGTCTCGTCCTCTACATTGACATGCTCAAGGGAAACATCGACTTCTGTAGCTTCATCTCTACTCATACCATCATATGTTAAATTATCTAAGTCAGCAGACAACAAAAGCTCAGATGAAGTGCTGCCATGAATTAAATCTGCTTCATTATTTTCCATTATAATATCTCGGTCCCAAATCTTCCGATGATTCACCTCTTGGACGACCTTCCAATGTCTGATTGATTGAACTCTTTGACTGGCTTTAGACGGTTCGTCAAGATAAAAAACTTGCTCTGCTTGTGTTGCAAGAATGTATTGATCATTTGTAAACCATTCAGTTTGGGTAGAAATACTGGTTATGTTATTCTTAATGACACAAAGTTTGTTGTTATTAGTTTAAACCATTTACATCGAAACAACACAACCTTACAACGGTCTAGATAGCCTAGCTCCAGAATCTCTTCCAACAAACCGTAATACTTTGTTCCATCTTGACCAGTTGTTGAGATGCCGCTATTTTGAGTTGTACGGCGTACGTCTCGGCTATGAACTACAAATCTCACACCGTTAACTATTAGTTTGAGAAAGAGAACACCATTCTACAAGCCACAAGTCACGTCGAATGTTCCATTGTTCTAACACCATTCTTGCCTTATTAGTGTCTTTGGATTTTTCCTTGTTCATCATCAACGTATTCAACAAACTCTCGCACACATTCTTTTAGATATGCATGACATCCAAATTATGTTTTAGTTGAATTGAAGACCAATATTCAAGCTCGAAGAAAATAGAACGCTTGGTCCAATTCAATTCAACATCGGAATCACGTTTTCTCTTCTTACCACCAAACTGAACATGTTTCCCAGAAATACGGGGCGGCAATTTATTAAGTTGTTCCAAAATCTGATCATTAGTTTTCCTGTTAGGAGGATGTCTAGTCTCGTTCTGACCATTGAATGACTTGTCCTTCCTCCATTTATGATTGTTGGTAACCATCTTCTATGTCCAACATAAGCAGTTTTTCCCAATACATGAACAGATGGAGTGTCTTCCTTACATGTTGGGCATGCAAAGTAACCTTGCCCACTCCAACCAGACAAGCTACTACGAGCAGGGAAATCATTGATAGTCCATAAAAGCATTACACGTAATGTGAAGAAAGTGTTTGTAACTGCATCTTTTGTCACGACTCCGTCCGACCAAAGACTTTTCAATTCATCAACCAATGGTCTTAAAAAAACATCAATGTCCTTCCCAGGTGATTTAGGGCCAGGGATTAATAACGTCAGCATGAATGAAGACTCTTTCATACATAACCATGGTGGCGTATTGTATGTTGTCAGTATTACCGGCTACATGCTATACGACGTACTCATGTTCCCAAATGGATTGAAGCCATCAGCAGCCAACCCTAATCTAACATTTCTAGGTTCTTTGGCAAAATCAGGATACATTGAATCGAATTCTTTCCATGATGTACCATCCACCGGGTGACGTAACTTACCATCTTCCGTGCAACGTCCAGAAGCATGCCATGTCATATGCTTTGCAGTGTGTCTTGAGCTATAAATACGCTTTAATCTAGGAATTAATGGAAAGTAACGCATAACCTTGTTGGCAACTTTCTTCCCCTTAGTGTTTGCGTCCTTCCATCTACTTTCATCACATATTGGACATTTTTGCAAATCTTGGTTATCCTTCCCCCAAAATAAACAACAGTCGTTCTTACAAACGTGGATCGATTCATATCCTAACCCAACTTTCTTCATTATCTTCTTGGCTTCATAGTTTGACGGTGGGATTTTAGCAAGCGGAAATGCAGTTTTCAGAAATTCTAACAATTGGTCAAACGATGTATCGGTCCATTTATTGATGGCCTTCATGTGACTCAGTTTTGCCAAGAAATCCAATGAAGACATCCAGTCACAACCAGGGTATAGTTCGGTGTCGGCAAGTTTCAGTAATTCAGCAAGTTCATCATTTGTATCAATCGGTGTATCTGTTGTGTTCATTGGTTCGTCGTCGTCGTATGTGTTGTCCTCTTGTGGGACATTCTCCTGACGAACATCGTTAATAAAATCATGTATTGGGTCTGTCGTTTGAGGTATGACTGGAACTACCGGTGACGGAACATATGATTCACCATGATACCTCCACGTTTTGTAAAATCGACAAAAACCATTATTATGTATATGGCGCTCTATTGTTGGAAGAGGAAACCAATAACTGTTATTGCAATTATTACACGGACATCGAGCTTTATTTTGGCCATTCATATAATTCTTACACCTTTCCATGAATGCTTTAAGACCAATCAGATATTCTTTAGAAAATTTATTTTCTAAAGTAGTCCAAGTCTTATCAATCGTCATAACTGCGTCTACAAACAAATATTAATTATCTTAACACATTTAAAACTAGGGAAATACAAACATATATACATTCTTATATTCAAACAATAACTACATATTAATACAATTTAACATACCAAATACATATATACATTCTTATATTCATACCAAATACATACATACATTCTTATATTAACATACCAACACATGTTATTTCAAACAATCTTAATACAAACATACACAATGTTAATACAAAATTAATAAACCTAATTTCAACAACAACTACATATTAACATAAATTTAACATTCAATATTTTCATAAACAAAATAAACTTCTTACATAAACTACAAATCCCAAACTTAACATTCCATATTTTCATAAACTTCATAAACTACATTCTTATATTTTTACATACACACATGTTAAACATCCATATTTTCATAAACAAAATAAACTTCAAACCAAACAACTACAAATTAACACACTAAATACATACATTCTTAAATACATACATACACACATGTTAAACATCTTTGTTTTCATAACCACATAAACTTTATTACCCTAATTTCAAAATATTAACTAAAAATTAACATAAAATTAGGTAAAATTGAGGTTATTACCTAAAATCAGGAGTGGTGGTGGTGGCTAGGGTGTAAAGGAGGCGGCGACGGTGGTGAGGCGGCGACGGTGGTGGACCGGCGGTGGTGGAGCAGCAACTTTGAAAATGGCAGTGGTGGAGCGACGGTAGGTGTCGCCGGCCGACGGGGAGTGAGGTAGGGGATGCCGGTCGTCGCCGGGCGCCGGGAGTAGGGTGGGGGTGGCCGGTCGCCGGGAGTAGGGTGGGGGTGGGCCGTCGGGGTGGGGTTGGCGTATGTGGGTGTGTGTTGGTTGAGAGATGGGAACAAGATCTGAAGACCACGACTTTAAAATATGCAGAAACTTTTTGCGGCGATATATCGCCGCAAAAAACCAATTGCGACGACACTTTTTACATCAAATAAAATAAAATAAATTTAGATACACTTTTTTGCGACGATTTATCGCCGCAATATTTATTCTATAAATAAAAAATAAAAAATAAAACTTTATTTTTTATCACATCTTTTTTGCGACGAAATGTCGCCGCAAATTAATTGCCGGGAATTTTCCCGCCCTTTAAAAAATTGTCGTGAAATGAAAAAATTAAAAAAATATATATTTTTGTTATTTGCGACGAAATTATCGCCGCAAAATCACATTTTGACTGGAAAAGTCAAAAAAGCAAACTTTTTTGTCGTTTATCGACTTTTTTGCGACGAAATTATTATCGCCGCAAAAAAGTTCGTCGCAAAAAACTGTTTTTCTTGTAGTGCAAGTGATGATTGATTACCTAAGGGTGGTGCAGGGGATGGAGACGGGGATTCGGTGGCGGTGGCGGTGGAGAGGAGGAGGGTGGCGATGAGCAGAGGCAGGTGGTGGTTCATGATGGTGGTGGTGGTGGTGATAAGAGGGGGTGCAGTGGTGGTTTATAAGGTAAGTGGGTGTCGGTGGTGCATGTGAAGGTGGCGTATGGGTTGTGTATTAAATTGTTGGTTGACGGTGTACGGTTCAAATGTTATTCTACGCGTCAAAGTTTGAAGATAATTAATTAACTCCAAGTTTCTGCATGATTATTTATATAAGGGTGAGGTTATTCTACAAAGTGTATTTTTGCTATAAAGTGTATTTTTATTATAAAGTGTGAGAAGACATAATGAGGCTAAAAAGTCACAAAAAATTTATATCTCACAATGTAAATCGAATTTTAAAAAAACACTTCGGAGCCTTTGTTTATCTCGTTGTCCTCTTTCAGAAAAAATAAAAATAAATAAAATTTTTTTCATTGTGTAATTATATGACACAATAACGTCATTGTGTCTTTTATATTGACACAATGACGTCATTGTGTCTTTCATAATGACACAATGAAGTTATTGTGTCTTTCATAAATGATAATTAAAAAACGTTAATTTTTTTATTTTTTTTATTTTTTCGTTTCCTTTTTTTTCTTATTGAGGACGACTAGGGAAACAAAGGCCCCGAATTACTTTTTTGAAATTTGATTTTGATTGTGAGATATAATTTTTTTTGTATATTTTTTGACTCATTATGTCTTTTTTTGATTAATTGTGTCTTCTCACACTTTGTATCAAAAATATACTTTGTATTTAATTTTTTTCTTTATATAATACTAATTATTAACTTTGTTATAAATCATGAATTTTATCATGAGTGTTGTACTTATCTCTTTTTTTAATTTTTAACTTTTTTTTATTTTAATTCAATACTTTTATATAGTTTATAATCTAGCCTTAATATTTTTTTACTTTCAACTTTGGTCCCCTACATTTCATATTTTAAACATTTTCGTCTTTCGGTCATGATTTTATGAGTTAACATGCTGAAACGTGCATGTGCGGTTCAACGTTTTTTACGATCATTTTTTCATATCAGGTTTAACGTTTTTACGTTTACTTTTTGTTTGATTTTATTTTTTATTTATTTTAATATGAGCTTTGTCAGTATTGATGGTCACCGATGGTAGTGTGTCATTGATGCTGCTTGACCTGATTTTACGCCGCCCGCTGCAACACGGGGGCTTAATACTAGTTTATACATAATTTTTAATTTGATCTCGTCATAGTAAGGTTGTTACGGATTTGATTTGCGAAAACACCCTGTTGTAGAGATGTAGGATAAGAATACGTATATTAAACTCAAATTAGTCTAAGGTGTTGTTTGTTTTTACCAAAACCACTTCCCCACCTCTTCATCTGCGCGTACGCAGACGCGGGAAGAGGTTTTGAGTGCGCAGAGTGTTTGTTTTTTGAAAGACGTTTCATTAAAAAACGTCTTTTTGAGGTCTGTATGGAGAAGACATGGACTTACCACTTCTCCACCTCTTCTAACCTCTTCTCCTTTAATCCTTAAAACACATTTATCTTTCAACTCACACAACAACCCAAAGTCCCAAACCACCAGCCACCCTCTCCTCCTGCAGCCCCCTACGGCAGCCCCTTCGTCGCGCCACCGCCTTCTCCGCCGTGCCGCCACTTCCTCCGTTGCGCCGCCTCTTCCTCCGCCACGCCACCTCCCCCTCCGCTGTGCAGTTTTATCGGGTCACCCGTATAAAACCCACGGTGCTTTGATCCCGAATATCTCCCGGACCCCATACAGCTCCCACAGCCCAACCACTAGTTCTCTGAGGTGTGGAGTCGTTTCAGTTTGACGTTGATCGGGGAGATCGTGAGGCTTTCGAGCTGATCCTGGACGTCGTCGGTGTTCATGGTTGGTTTATTCCGATGGCCGGCCGGTAAGATGATTAAAGGGGAGGTTAGTTAATCTGGTGATGAAGAGAATAGAAGGGATATTGGTATTATCATCCAACACTTGGACAAACCACAAGAGTTATAGGGTAACCCCAACCAAATTTTACTCGAACAGGATAGAGTTTTCATTTTGGTATCTTCAAAATTCAATTTATAAATGAGTATCATGTCCTCGTGTGATGCTGTGAAAAGACGTTTAGTTCAAATCAAAGTAAACGTAACGACCCGCTAAACTATGAAAATAATTGATGTTCATAAAAGGGAATATAAAAAAAGAATGAAACTTTTATGTTAAGAGGGGCCTTAACAGTAAATAATATAAGTTTGTTTGTGGATGTTAATTTAAAAATAGGTTTAGTTTAATTACAGAATATTTCAGCATTCTGCAGATATTAAAAAAACAAACAGTCTTTTTCTGGCAGACTGCAGACATTTGGTCCACCTCTTCTGCTGCAGATATCTGCAGATGTGGTCTGCAGACTGCAGACGTTTTTCTGCAGAAATAACAAACAACACCTAACACTTCTTAAGGCTCTTGTACGAGTCTCATTAATGCGAGAGCCTTGTACAAATGTACAAGGTTTGCCTTTAATTTTTATTAATTTATGTTATTGGCACAAGTAAAAACTTCTCAATAGATTTAGATTGCTTAAAGAGAATTCACATCTCTGAATATCCGAATTTTGGATATTTGAAATTTTTAGATAATAGAAATTACTCTCCGTATTCGTATCCGAAATTTCAAGTGATTCGGATATCAAAATTTTATTTTTTTATTTTTTAAAATAACTAGATATATGTTATTATAAAAAATATAAAAACCAACTCATATCATAAAAGTCCTAATATACACTAAAAAAATCTCAACCTAAAATAAAAATATACTTAAAATTTAAAAAAATAAAAAAATATTTTTTAGTTTTTGGATAATCAGATATTCGAATATCTGAAACTTTTGATAATCCCTATTCAAATCCGAATTTTCAGATATCCAAAAATTCATATCTTTCAGATTTAGATTTTCATATCCGAATATTTTTGAATAATCGTATCTCATCCTTTGTATGTGTGATTGTGTTCTCTATATTATAAAAAAATTATTGTTTATGGTTGTGATTGGAGGATTAACATGTTACCGTTAATCTGTATATTTGATAAAACACTGTTCATTTTTATTAACTTTTTTTGATATTTTATAAAGTGGTTGTGATTAAAGGATAAAAAAAAATAATGATAAAAATATAAATAAATATTATTTAATTGAAAAGAAGAATGAAAAAATGATGAATTTTAATGTAATTATAAAAATGAAGATGAAGAGTGAAATGTGAATGCTCTAACATATTAAAACATACATAACACTTTAAGTTATTTTTCCTTTTTTATTTGAATAGCAAATATTTGACCGACCTTGTTTCTAAAGATATGTGTTATCTCAATCAAGAAAACTTAATATTATGCGTAGTGGTTTTAATTAAATTATTAGTTAAAGTGCCACCTAGATGCGATTTAGGCAAAAATGTGTTCACTAAATCACTTTTAAATTAAGTGTAATGGTTTAACTAATTGAAATTATTAATCACTCATGATTAATAAGCATAATAACTTTAACTAATATAATCACATCATAAAATATTATAACCTTATAATTATAATAAAATAAAAGTGAGAAAAAATCTATCATTTACCCTAAAAGAAACTCATTTGCAGGACGAATATCAAGAAAAAAAACCCACTTGCATATCTTGAGAAAAAAACTTTAAAAACTCAGGATAAAAGGAGCTTCAAATTGAGAAAGCATGATTGAGTATGATATCAACACCTTACGTGGTTGATTCTCGCCGGAATCTGTCACTCCTGTAGCAAAATGTAGTCGGAGATCCGGCGGTTTTCACTCTCACGAATTTCGGTAGGCTTCAAACGCATTTTAGTATTCGATTTCTGATTACTCGCACAGTAGATACATATTATATAGAGAGAGAAACAAAACAGATAATGAAGAAGATATACCATAGGAAAGCAGATTGTGATATGGAAAATCCAACTTTCACGCCCGTTAGGGGGTTAACGGTGATCCATTTTGGCGTCACTAATTCCTTATCTTTATCCATATAATTACACTAAAAATCACTACTTCTTCTCTCCTTTCAATTAAATAATATATTTTTATACCTTTTTCATTACCTTTTCTCTCTCCTTCACTCACAACCACTTTCAAAAATATTAAAAAATTTATAAGGATTGTACAGTGATTCTTCAAATATACCAATCCACAATAACATTTTCTCTCTCCTTCACTCACAACCACTCAAAATCATTCCATATAATATACCAAACACACTCACATGATTATAGGGCACGGGTTGTGAATGCTCTAATATTCATGAAGTAGTGGAATTATCGCCATATCAAGTGCCCATGTCATCAATTTTAGCGTCACTTTTTAGCCCACTACGTACGGTCTAATATTAAATGTTCGAGTAAATTGTTATTTTCGTCCATGTGGTTTGGTAAAAATTGTCACTTTAATCTAATAGTTTGTTTTTTCGCATCTGGGTCCCTGTGGTTTACAAATCTTGTCATATTCATCCAATCCGTTAACTCCATTCAAAATTTCCGTTAAATGTAGGGGTATATTGGTCATTTTACATATATGTTTTTATTTTATTTTTTTTAAAACCTGATTTAATATATACTCTTTAAATACATTGCTATTTTAGTCCCTGTGGTTTGAGCGTATTTGCTAATTTAGTCCAAAAATAACCACCGCACCACTACCCGTCACAAGAACCACCGAACCACCGCCACCACCCCATCACAAAGCCACCAACACCACACCAGAGCGCCCACCACTACCACGCACATCGGATCGTCGCTACCATGTAAACCATAAAAATCGACAATCAATATTGGACTTGTAACATACCACTTCGAAAATGCATATCAAACCCTACTAATACCTCTACAATACTCGTTTTCAAGGGGTCCATATACATTTTCGAAGGGGTTTGTTAAAAGTTTGAGATTAACAGTTGGTTTCTAGGGTCCACATGGTGGTGGTGATCTAGTGTGTGATGGTGGAGATCTAATGTGTGGTAGTGGAGATCTAATGTGTGGTGGTGGTGCCCGTCTGGTGTGGTGTTGGTGGTTTTATGATAGGGTGGTGGTGATGATTTGGTGGTTCTGATGGAGTGGTGGTGGTTTTGCGGCGTGGTGGTGGTGTGGTGTGTAAATACGAGGTCCAACTCTGGATGGTTCCGGTCTTGTTGAACTTCGATCCGCCGATGCTCTCTAAAGCTTCACACCTACGTACAATGAAAACAACACCACTTAAGGTGGTGGTGCCCGTGTCGTGTGCTGATTTACAGGGATTATTCCCCGGCAAATCCATTACCTTTTATGTTCTCCGACCGTTACTGAATTATTGGTTATGATTGGGGTGATTCCGATGTAATTAAATGCGGGGCACGTGTCCTGTTGGCTTACCTGTTCGGCCCGTATGGGCCGGGCTTTCGAGTTCTGGTACTCGGTCTTGTGTGGGTTATTTGTACCCTACGTCTACATGGTGGTTCCATCACGGGTGGTGGTGATATGGTGTTTTATGCCAAGGTGGTGGGATTTTTGGACTGAATTGGCAAACATGTCCAAATCACAGGGACTAAAATAACAATTTGTTTAAAGGGGATATATTAAATGGGGTTTAAAAAAATAGAAAAATAAAATATATATGTAAAATGACCAATATACCCTTCATTTAACGAAAAATGTTGGATGGAGTTAACGAACTGGATGAATATGACAAGATTTGTAAACCGCATGGACCCAGATGCGAAAAATAAACTATTGAATGAAAGTGACAATTTTCACCAAACCACAGGGACGAAAATGACAATTTACTTTAAATGTTTTTTTCCCATTTTTTTAAAAGAGTTAATTTAACCAAATAAACTTCATAGTTAGTTAGATTTTTTGAAAGATTAATTTCTTAATTGTAAAATCATTTACCAAGTTAGTGGTTAGTGAAGTTCAAACCCCCAACCTTCAAGTTAACAGTTGAAATCTTTTGTCACCACACCAAGGGGTGGGGCTTTCATAGTTAGTTAGATGATGATATTTATCTAATATATGTTCTATCTAAGGGCACGTGTTCAAGAGTACCAAAAGTGTAAAAAGATAGTCGCTAAAGGTGATTCAAGTCTCGTGACATATTAGAAGTCTAGATTTTAGAGTGTGATTAGATTGTGTATAAGTTAACCGCTTAAAAAGTTCGTATATATTATTCACTTTTATAAATGCTAAAATAAATTAAACTCAATTAATCGAAAAAAAAAACAAGGATGGCTGGATAATAAAAGTATAAATCTATCAATACTAATAAAAAAGGTTTTTGTATACCACTTGTCACAATTCTAGAGCTACTAAGTTTTATTTTTTCGTTTCTCTCTCCTAATAAATATTACATTAACTACAAATGATATTATCTAATTCTTTTCATATTACAAATATAATTTTTGTAAAAGAGGTCTTTCTACAAATGGGATTCGTAAAGAAATAACTTTTTTATAAAATAATAATTTTTTAAAAAATATATTAAACTTTTAAAAAACATAATATATTTTAAAACCTGTGACTTTTAAAAAAATTCTTATGAAACAAAAGTAATTAAATTTCAAAGTTATAATAAATAAATTATTGAAAATGTCACTTTTTTTATAAACATTTGTTTTAAAACAATTTGTTGAAAAATTAATTTTTTTTAAAAACAAAAAAAATAAAAAAGTTTAAAAATGATATCGTTCTTTTATCATTCGTACGTAATGTCAATAATATCTTACATTAAAAGATCGTTTTATAATTCTTTAATTTTTATTAATGACTATTTAATATTTTATTTACTCTTCAACCCGTGCAATACACGAATGCTAACCTAATTATGTTATATATAATTGAGCTAGTACATTATTTGAGTAGTGGGATGTAAAACAGTTGGATGGCACCTTCCATTGTTTATTTCACTAAATTAATTTTAGTAATTTATGTCCATACATTACAGCCTGGCTATGTCTTCACACTAGCTTTATTTACAGCCTGTAACTTAACATTTTTCAATTTTTGGGTACAAAATAACACTTCACTTGCATAGTAATAACCAAACAATTAAAATTGTATTCATTCCTTTGTTTATAACCAATAAAAACTTTTATTACCAATTATAATAATCTAAATTATTATTCATTTAACGATATTATCATCAGTAACATTCTAATTTTCACTTTTGTTAACATAAAAATCAAATTCATTTTGTTTAAATTGATTTCAAATTATGTTTGTTTTTAGTTTTGTCTAGAACGTGTTATTCCATAACTAGTGTCGGGTCGAATGACATAGTCGGGATTAACATGAGGATCTAGGTCGAACGAACCGACAATGATGAATTAATAATGAAGACCTGTTGTTCACAGTAGAATCGCAAGGAAGACTAGAAATCTTTTGATTATTATTTAAATCTTTTGAGCAACGTATCTCTTTTTCGGGGCCTAAGGATCGGTGGTTTTGAGCTTTGGGTTATAAAGGCTCTTACTCGGGTTCTGGGTTAAAAAACAAAGAGTAAACTTCACTTTTATTTCATATGATTTGATGTAAATAAAAGTTTTCATCCAAGTGTTTTAAAATTACAAATTTGCTCCTTGTGTTTTGTAATTCTTTTCGGTTAACTCCAACCCACCACCACCAACACCATCATGATTCATGGTGACAATTGATTGACATGAGGAACCCTAATTTGAAAATGATTGGTTCCATCAGGGTGTTATCGGGTGAAATTACGTCGGTGGTGTAAGTCTATGGAGGCTAACAGGTTATGATGGTGGAGATCCGTCGAGGGTGCTGTGGGGCAGTAGGTGGTGAGCGGTGGCGGTGGTGTGGGGTTGATGAAGATGATGATGGTGATCTACTGAAAGTTGTGGGATGGTAGGTGGTGGGCGGTGGTGGTAGTGGACAATGGCGGTGGTGTGGAGTTGATAGTGTCATCAGGTGAAAATGGGACAAAGGGGATTAAAGATAGGGTTTTAATTATTTTAATATATATTTTAATAAAATTTTATTATTGGTCCTTTAAATTAATAAAGAAGTTTGAATAAATAATGTAATTCATCTTGATCAGTAAATTGACTAAAACGCAGAAACTAACTATAATAACTAACGATGTTAGTGGGTTGGAGTTGATTAAAACGACTTGCAAATCACAAGGAGCAAAATCAAGATTTTGAAGCCTTTGGATGAAAAGTTTATTTGGACCAAACCACATGGAGCAAAAGTGAAGTTTACTAAAAAAATAAATAAACTTCAAACTACGAATATCAAAAAATTTCCGCAAATTTTATACATCAATCTCAAACATCTTCTACGCATATCCAACTCTACACAAATGTCCCATGAATTTATATTCCCTCTTCATCTTTGGATAGTTCAGTCTGTTTCAATAAGATCATTTAAGTTTGGAATGATGTTCTAATCCTATGTAATTAACCTGATTAGAAGATAATTATTTATTTTTCAAGTCTTATGAGTGTTTCATCATTGCCGCCCACCACCACTGTCGTCCCACCACCACCACCGTCGTCCGACCACCGTCGTCCCGCCACCATCGTCGCCCACCACCACCATCGTCCCCCCACCATCGCCGCCCACCACCACCTTCGTCCCCCACCATCGCCGCCCACCACCACCGTCGTCCCCCCACCATCGCCGCCCCCCACCAGCGTCGTCCCCCCACCATCGCCGCCCCCCACCACCGTCGTCCCCCCACCATCGCCGGCCACCACCACCGTCGTCCCCCCCACCGTCGTCCCCCCACCATCGCCGTCCACCACCACCGTCGTCCCTTCACCATCGCCCGCCACTGCCGCCATCGTCGTTTCTCCTCCTTCGTCGTCCCGCCACCGCCGACGCCGTCGTCCCACCACCGCCGTCGTCCCGCCGCAGACGTCGTCCCGCCACCACCTTCGTCCCCCGCCGTCCCTGCCATCACCACCTTTGTCCCCTGCCGTTTCGGCCACCACCACCCTTCGTCCCCCACCATCGCCGCCCACCAACACCGTCGTCACCCTACCATCGCCACCGACCACCACGACCGTCATCGCCCCACTATCGCCGCCCACCACCATCGTAGTCGCCCCACTATCGCCGCCCACCACCATCGTAGTCGCCCCACCATCCCCACCCACGACCACCATCGTCTCCCCACCATCGCCGCCCACCACCACCGTCGTCCGCCAACCATTGCCGCCCACCACCCCCGAAGTCCCCCCACCATTGCCGCCCACCACCATCGTCGTCCCCCACCATCACCGCCCACTACCACCTCCTCTCACCTTTGACCCTCCCTTTTACCTACTATTCGCGTTAAATACACAAGATTGAAGCATCAAAATAAAGTTTAATGACCATATTGGAACAATAAGATTTATGGGTGACCTAATGAGTACAATTTTAAAACTTGATTACCTTTTTATAAAATTACCCCTTAATTTAATAAAGTTTGAATAAATAATATAATTAGACATTATCAGTAAATTGACTAAAATGCCCCTGAAACTAACTAAAATAACTAACGGTGTTAGTGATTTGGAGTTGATTGAAACGAATTGCAAATCACAAGGAGCAAAAACAAGATTTGGAAATCTTTGGATGAAAAACATTATTTAGACCAAACAATATGGAACGAAAGTGAAGTTTACTAAAAAATAAATAAACTTCAAACTATGAATATCATCAAACAATTACCACAAATTTTATACACCAATCTCAAACATCTTATATGCATATCCAACTCTACAAAAATGTCCCATGAATTTTATATTTCCTCTTCATCTTCGGATAGTTTAGAGTCCAATAGGTTGGAATTTTTTAGTCTTCTTGTTGAACACGTCGATAATGCTAAAAGTTTGAGAAAAACAATCTTCAAAAGCGATCGTGTTGGGGCTAATAAAGTTCTTATGAATGATTATTTTGGGAAGAACCCAAATTCAAAGCCGAGATACTTTGAAATAGGTTTTGGTTGCTTCGAGATTTTTTTATGGATTGTTAAAGATATACACAACTTTTCAGGGTTTAAAGAAGGATTTGATGGGAGGTGGAAAACAAGTTTCATAGTAATACAAAAATACACTTCATCAATATGTCAGCTCGCAACAGGTAATTCATCCGAACGACCAATATTAGTTTTGGTTATTTTTTTTACGTAGTTATTAATTTTAGTTTTTAATTTTTTTTGAACTAATTTAAAAAAAATATGTCATGAGGTGGTATGAGTGCCCTGTATAAAAATTTATGGCATGATATGATGTATGATTTGTGCATACGTGATATGAGCACCCTTTTCTTCTTTTAGGTTTGTTTGAACAAAGTCTTTGGGCCCATTTGGTTGGTTAATGTCCACCACAAAGTTCACTTTTATTCCTATCGTTTTGGTTTCTCCTCATTATTTAGACCGGTTTTAGTTTTTGTTGACCCGAAGCGAATCATTTTCAGACCAAACTGGTTCTAAGTGTGCTAGTTCATATCGGTTAAGGTTTTCCTCATTTACTAAACTAGTTCCAAAGAAACCAATTTTACTTTTGTTAACCTAAATTGAACACATTTGGATCATAGTCAGGCTCATTCCTATCAGTTTGGGTTCTTATCAGTACCAAAACCCGATTCCAACCTAAACGGTTCCAACAAAAACCAATTTGATATTTGTTGTCCCAAACAAACTGGTTTGGGCCAAAATCATATCTGTGTACCTCTACTTCCATTGATCTAACATGAGAGCACACAACACACATAAGATACTGTCTGTTGGACCACATCTACGAGGGGGCCAGGAATAACATATTTAGTATTACAAAGAAGCCTTGGCGCCTCTTACCAAACACATATTTGGTGTATACTCGTGAGCATATGAACCATGGGTCTACTTCATGAGATGTGTGGTATCCTTCAGGGGTGGGAGAGCGGTCCACTAAAACACTGAATCAAGTCAAGCTTAAATGAGTTAGAGCCAAGTTCAAACTCAAATTAAAGCTCGTTTAATTAATAAACCCAAACCCAAGCTTCATACATCAAGCTTTATTACGTTCATGAGCCTAAAATCGACTTGTTACTTGGGTGACATGAATTTGTTTACTTAGTTATGAGCTAAAACGAACAGATAATATTTCACCTTTTAGATCCTCGTACGGTCTCGATTATAATTGATATTCACGTCGGTTATATAGAAGATGGTCTGTTTACTTCATCTACCTAGCTATCTGTTAACCGTTGAATTGGAATTCAAGTTAATTTCAATTAATAAAACCACTTCTATATGGGGATAAATAAAGATATGGTTTTTATAAAAATTATGAAAAAAACACTTGAATAATATCCATTTAAAAAGCTCCAAGCAATAAGCCTGTGGAATATTTATCTTTATCTTCCTACTTTAATAAAAAGGTATCCGGGATGACACGTGTCAACACCACAATCATTCTCACCAAAATTTTCCCGCTTCTCTATCCTATTAAATAATTACTTTAATTACTAATAATAATATTTAACACTTTTTTAGATTTAATAAATTAATAAAGAGATCTATTTATTAATATTATTTCTAAATAAACAATTTTTTTATAAAATAATAAATTTATTTAAAGCATAAGACTTTTTAAAAAATACGAAATACTTAAAATTGGTATTTTTAAAAAGTTATTTTTTAAAACCAAAAATAATTAAATTTAAGGGTTATAATAAGAAAATTTTTAAAAATGACATTTTTATACGGTTTGTTATAGAACAAAACGTTTATTTTATTTTTTTTGAAAAAATAAAGTTTTAAAAAGTTGATATTACTATTTTATAACTTACAGTCATTTCTAATACATAATTTCAATGATATTATATCTTAAAATATTATTTTATAATTAATAAATTTTGTTATATTAATTTTTTATTTATTCAACCCGTGTAACACACGGGTTACTATAGCTAGTACTATAATAAAAGGGTAACTTGAAGTGCCACGTGGCAGCACCACAACCATCCTCATTAAAATTTTCCCGCCTCTCTCTCATTTTAAATAATTACCTTAATTACTAATAATATTATTTAATATTTTTTACATTAATAAATTAAAAAAGAGATCTACTTATTAATGTTATTTCTAAATAAATAATAAAATTTTCTAAAGCATAAAACTTTTATAAAAATATGTTGAAATATTTTAAAAGTGGTATTTTTAAAAATTCAATTTTTCAAAACCAAAAATAATTAATTTGGCAGATATAATAAGAAAATTTTTAAAAATAACATTTTTATACGGTTTGTTTTAGAACAAAATGTTTATTTTATTTTGAAAAAAAATTAAAAAACTAAATTTTAAAAGGTTGATATCACTGTTTTATTAGTAATAGTCATTTCTCATATGTAATTTCAGTATATTATATCTTATAATATTATTTTAAAATTAATAAATTTTAGAGTAAATTACACTTTTCGTCCCTGTGGTTTGGTGGTTATAACCATTTTCATCCAATAGTTTAAAAACGCCCGGTTTAACCACTGTGGTTTAAAATCGGTCACAATTAAGTCCAGGACACTAACCCCCATCCATTTTTTCCGTTAAGTGTATGTAAAAAGACAAAAATACCCTTGGACTTAAACTGTTACTTCAATATCTATGTATAAAATATTAATAATATGTATATATATACACACACTCACTCTCTCTATCTCTATTTTCTCTCTCTCGTTTTCCTCCCTTCGGCCTTCAACCGCCTTATAGTTAATTCCATCGTTTAGGAATCGGCAGGAGTAAAGGGTTACGAAGTATGACGGTTTTCTGGCCAACCATAGCAGCGCTTTGTAAACAAGAAAGGCAGCTCTTCATTCAATTTCAATCAGATTAGGGTTACTTTTTTCATCTGAAATCACAGACGAAATCAAAGACGAATATTAGAATACAGAAATCACAGAGTGCGATTATCACAAATCAAAGACGGAATCAAAAGGATTTGCAGTAGTTTTCGTTGATTTCTTCTCTGATTTTCATTTGGTCTTACTTTTTGGGGTTTCGTTTGACATCAGATTGTGCAAACAAAATCATAGTACTAAGAAAGCAAAGAAGCATCGCACAGATCACCACCTAAAAATCAAGAACCGGACCTTTAATCAGGGCGTCGATTGAGGGTGTACGAATGTGAATAGGTTTAGGGTTTGAATCTGGAAGATGGAGATTTGAATTTGGGATTCAAAATTGGTTGGGTTGTGGTTAGGGTTTCTAATTTTTTTAGAGTTCCGATGTATGTGGTGATGGTGTGATGTTGGTTATGCTGGTGCAGTGGTGTTATGGTGGTGGTGGAGACGAGGGTGGTGTTGTGGTGGTGGTGATGGTGTGGTAGCAGTGGTGTTATGGTGGTGGTGTGGGTGGTGTTGTGGTGGCAGTGGTGATAGTGGTGGTGTTGGGGTGGCGGTGGTGGCGGCGGCGGTGGTGGTGTGGTGGTAGTGGTGGTGGTCGTGGTGGTGGTGTTATGGTGAAGGTGGTGGTGGTGGTATATATATATGTGTGTATATATATGTGTGTGTGATGGTGGTGGTCTGATAATGCTGGGGTGGGGTTGGGGTGTGATGGTATGGTGATTAATTTAAGAGTAACAATTTTAATCCAAGGGCATTATCGTCTTTATTAAAATATTTAACGGTGACATTGGATGGAGTTAACGGTTTGGACTTGATTGTGACAAATCTCAAACCATGGTGGTTAAATCGGGCGTTTTTAAACTATTGGATGAAAATGGTTATAACCATCAAACCACAGGGACGAAAAGCGTAATTTACTCTAAATTTTATTATTCTAATATTTTATTTATTCAACTCGTGTAATACACGGATTTACTAAAGCTAGTTTCATATATACATCGATGTAGCACCGATTTTGTGAGGATGCAACAGGCCCACAAAGTCTCCGTTTAATATCATGAAATATTAAGTTTTTAATCAGTTGTAATGGTTCTAGGTTTCATTTAATAGCTTGATTTAAAATAGGGTTGAAACTGTTGAGATGAAAGAGTAATGCTCTCATTGATCAATGAGAGCAGAGGTGCAAAAAGACAGGCTTGAAACCGGAACCAGTTTTAAACCAGAACTGGAACCAATTTTGAAACCATTCAGTCAAGAACCACCAGATTTGGTTAAACCTGAACCAAACCGGTCCATTTCCAACCTGGTTTTCAGACTGGTCAAAACTCCCTCAAGAACCGGTTTCAACACAGAACGAAAACATGACCGCTAGTCTCCTTCTGCACCGATGACACAGGCAGACGCTAACATCTGACTTGTAAAAACACAAGGGTGGTAATCTCTCCTACACGACAATGTGTTATGACCCGACCCGTTGTGAGCCTCTTCTCTTACTGAAGGCCGAAATTAGATACTGCACAGCCCACAGGGCACAGGTCAATCTTCAAACCAAGCACCTCCCAGAGTCCTGCAGACTGTTTTAATATTACAAGTATAGGTATATTTCATATTTCTATCTCAAACTACAAAATAAACAAACAATATTCCACTTCGACTGTTGAAGTCGAAACAGAACTGCAAGAGTACCAATTAAAAAAAAAATGCAACAAAAAAAAAGATACTAGTCAACCAGACCACTGTAGCTCAATCTTCTATAGCTAAATACCCCAAAAAACTATATACCGCACCGGTTTTATCTAATTTACTTATCAAAATAAGCCATCTATATGGTGTTTATGGTTTATTGTATGAACAAAATATGGTGTAAGCTGGTATGCAAGATCAAGGAGAGAAGTCAGCATTATCTGAATTGAAAGTGAATATATCGAGTGGGGAGGTAGTGATATCGTCTTGGAATTTAGCGCTCCCATTGGGCCATCCTTGATTGTTGTCAAGGTAAACAACCACCACTGTAATATCGTCATGGAAATGGCGCCTCACCCCCTTTTCAATTCTCTTTATATCATCATATCTCATCTCTCTTTTCTTCGCTGCAACCTCTATTGCAGCGCGTATTAATCTCTTCGCTATTCCCTGAAATAAATCAAAGTGGTTGTTAAGGGTTAAGATGACTTGATATTAGAGAGATGGCAAAGCTCACCAATTTACTTATAAATGAGTCGAGATTTGGGTTAGTCAAGATTTGGGTTATGTTTGATCTTTTAAGGCCGATCACCTATGGATGACTAAATAGCTTGAAAGAAACTAGTAGAACTGTTGAATGGATCAAGTGTGTAAGGTGATTGTAACGATGTTTTTGTACTCGTAGTCATATTTGACACACTAACAATATACCAAAAAATTAAAACTTCTGAACCGAAGTGTTTCATGTCAACCCAACCCGGTCCACTTATTACCCCACACAAAAGTTACCCGTTTTGACCTGTTACTCGGCCGTCCATCTTCCCACCTCTACTTGATATTCTCCAAGTCCTTACAGAAGGGGAAAAAAACTTACATTTCTTGGGTTTTTGTGAACAATCTCAACGACGTCCTCATCACTGAGTTGTTCCCACAGGCCATCTGAAGCAAAAATTACAAACAGGTCTTGTTGCCTCAACTTGTGGGTCAATATTGATGGTTCTGCTGACATCACAGCTCTTTTTAACGGTATAGGAGATGCATACTGCTGGAACAGAGGATTCCTATTATACTCAGGTTTCTTCAAGTAAACATCACCTATTGATCTTGACACCTAAGCAAAGACCTCGTTAGAGAAACATTGAACGATACAACTTTTGAATAAATTACACATCAAATTAACAAAACAGAAAACCAGGAATACTAGATTTTGGTACCTGAATAATGCCTTTTAACCTCCAAACACCACGCGTATGCACTACAATATGTGGATCATCAGGATGAAGGGCTTTGACCTCCTTTCTGATCTCCTCTTCTCCAACATTATGGTCATTTGATAACCGTTCTGCCACAACAGTAGAAGAATTTCCCATCCTGCCACCTGATCCTTGCCTACCAAGTACAGCCCTCGAGTCACCAACATTTGCAACATAAAGAGTACCATTTGAGATCAAACCAACAAGACAGCATGAACCTACTGATACAAGTTGGGGTCGGTCCAGCCACGATTCTTTCACCAGATGCAAGAAATCTGTTTCGGTTGCACCAAATGCCTTTTCTATTACGGTTTTCGATAATCCTCCACGTTCAGCAGCAAATCCTGAGATATTAACATGTATAATCAATAATTAACAGATCTTCATTTTGTAATTCACAGTTGCAGCTAAATCAGAGCACTAGTCCACTTTTACCATCATCTGGACCCCATTTTGCCGTCAACAATAACCAATTTTCACCTTTTTTTTTTCTATTGGTTGCAAAGAGTTTGAATATATTTAGTTCATTTGCAAAAAAATTAGAAGACGGGAACAACTAGTAAGGTTGTTATTTTGTGACTTTGAAGTTATGGGTTCAACTCAGAGAAACGGACTCCTACACAAAGTGTAGGGTATCCATCACAAAGCGATGAACTACTTTGTGATCTTGAGGTCACAGGTTCAAGCCACGCAAAGTAGACTCCTACACAAACTGTAGTGTATCCGATCACGAAGCGATGACCTTGAGATCACATATTCAAACCATGAGACCTACACGAGGTGTAGTGTATCTGATCAAGAAGCAACCTTTTTCCAGTTCACCGATCTTCACAGTGAAAAATCACCATATTTCAGGCGATCAAATCAGAACAAAGGATTTTAATATTTTACAAGTCAAAAATCTAACCATCACACCAAAAAAAAAAAAAACCCTAAACAACCAAAAACCACAAACGAACATCCTTCCACAGACTAAAACAAGCAAATCACAATCAAACTAGGGTTAACAAAGTTCAATTAGACAATTACTCTGCAGATAAGCAAACAGATGATTCGTGATGAATCTCGAGGCCTCAGGACCACCATGACCATCATAAACACCAACATAAGTCGCCGACGGTGAAGTCAACACCTGAGCTTGATCTTCAAGCGACGAATTGGCCTGAACAACGGCAATGGAGTATTCGCCGGAGGCGTGAGGCTTCAGGTCGATGTTCCACAGAAGTCCGTCGTCAGCACCACCGCCGAAACATCGCTCCAGTGGCCTGTAACATGACTCCATCATCGAGATTCAACGAGCTTAATTTGATAGTTTCTCTCTCTAGAAGTAGTTTCAGGTTTCTCTCTCACACATATACACACACACACACTTGTTTTTGCAGTGTGAGGGGACTGACGAATCACGAATGTCGTTGTAGTTGGTTGTTGGTTGGATTTTTTGATATTTTCTTGCAGTGTAAAAGACGGAGGAGAAGAGTGTGAGTTTTGTTTTCTTTTTCTTTTTTTTTATAATGTTTATTTTTATATTGAGGGAAGTTGGAAGAAGGGGAAAATATTTGGGAAAATTATGAAATTAACCGTTTGACCGAACCAACTTAACAAAATAACTATTGACTTCAGGAGTTACGAAATTATACATTTGACTTTGACCCTCGCTCACAGCGAGGAAAAGTCATGATCCCTCGTCCACGTGGCAAGACTTCTTCTCACCCACGTGAAATTATCTCGCCCATGTGTAAATTAAATTTTATTAAAAGGAAAAGAAGAGGGATGTGATAAGCACCTCGCCGAGTCAGCGAGGTGTACGTTCCCCGAGGGCGAGGAAAGAGCCTAGTCAGTGAGGTTCCTTTCTCCTAGGCGAGGGGGATGTCTTGTCAGGCGAGGGGCAAGTCCAGTCAGGCGAGGGGCAACTCTTGTCAGCGAGGAGCGCGTGAAACGAGGCGAGAGATTTGACTTTATCTCGCCTAGTCAGCGAGGGTTCCTTACAATTTTTTTAATAATTTAAAAATAAAAATGAGAATCAATACATTTTTTCTAGATATACAACAGTCAGTCCCGTGGTGCATGCTATTCGCGGATGATATTGTCTTAATATCAGAATCTAAAATGATGCTTAACGACAAGCTAGAGCAGTGGAGAGCAGCGCTAGAGAGCAGAGGATTAACGATAAGCCGCTCTAAGACGGAATACATGCATTGTAACTTTGGTGGCGACGAGGAAAAGGACATCCAAATCCGTATCCAGGGTATGCCGGTACCACGGACATCTAGATTCAAATACCTGGGCTCGTACCTGCAGGAGGACGGAGAGATACACAGCGATGTAGCTCACCGTGTCCAAGCAGGATGGTGTAAGTGGAGAGCAGCATCAGGGATCCTATGTGATAAGAGGTTTCCAGCAAAACTCAAGGGAAAACTATACAGAGTGGCGATACGCCCAGCTATGCTATATGGAACAGACTGCTGGGCCATAAAGAAATCGCACGAGAAACAAATAGAGGTTACGGAAATGAGAATGCTAAGGTGGATGTGTGGCCATACAAGACTGGATCGGATAAGAAACGAAGTGTTTCGACAGAAGTTAGAAGTGGCTTCTGTTGCAGATAAAATACGAGGGGGAAGATTAAGATGGTATGGACATGTCAAGAGGAGACCAATGGCAGCACCGGTCAGATCAGTGGAGAACATCATCATAGAGGGTAAGAAGAGTAGAGGAAGACCTAGGTTGACTTGGGAAGAGAGAATTAGGCGGGATATGGTACACTTGCACCTCTCTGAGCACATGATCGAGGATAGGAGTGAGTGGAGGCGTAGAATCAAAATTAAGGACTTTTAGTGGTTCGTGTAGCTAGAAAAGGACTTGGATTAATTGTTACGGGGCCTGATGTGTATGTAGTACGCTTGGACATTTTTAGGGGAAACGTGCTGCTTCCCTAATACATGCTTGTTCATTTTATACTCCCTTTTGGTAATATTTTAATATTTATTGTATGATGTGTGCTGTACCATATACCATATATCGCATATCGTATGTTTGATTATATGTTTATTCGTTAGCGTTACTGCTTTTGCTATCGAGCCAGGGGTCTCTTTGGAAGCGGTCTCTCTACCTATCTGGATAGAGGAAAGACTTGCCACCACCTACCCCTCCCAGACCCTGCTCCTGAGTGAGATATACTGGGTTTGTTTGTTTGTTTAGATAAACTAAAAACATCTCTAACACATTTACTTTTTAATAGTAGATATTCTTCAATGAAATTTAAGAAAAAATGTTGAGAAAAATGTAAGATTTGTTGAGGTTAAACATGATATCATATAGGGCAAAATAAAATTAAATTAAACTTTTAAGTATTTAAAAAACAATAAATAATTAAAAAACTCGTATTTTTTTTAAATTAAAAAAATTAATTTTGGGCGAGGGGGGTACTTTCGTAATTATGGGTGAGGGCTTCTCATAATCCCTCGCTGACTCAACGAGGGTTCAAAGACATGTCAGCGAGGGTTCCACGTGGGCGAGGGATTATGTCATATCCTCGCCGGGCACGCTTTTTGGGCGAGGGATTCCCATAATCCCTCGCCACGTCAGCGAGGGATGACACATGGCGGGCTCCGATTGGTTGCTTTCTTTTTTAAACTTCAAATTTGACCGGTTATTTTGGTAATTCGATTTGGTCAATTGGTCATTTTGGTAATTTTCCCAAATATTAATTTATAATTTGTCATGTGTATGTTTGGGAGTGCTTTTTAAATTACTTTTTAATTTATTAATTTTTTAAAAGTTAAAATGTTATTTTATAGTATTTGTCAATATAATCGTTGTGAGTGAAATAAATTAATAAGTCATTTCATACTAATTTATTAACTTATTGAAAAAGTCAATAAGTTGTTTAAAGAATCAATTCCAAACACGCCCTAACAAGAGAATTTGAAGAAAGATTATTATAAAAAGATAAGTTTAGATTTTACATCTTAGAAAGAACTAGTATTAAGGCCCCGTGTTGCGAAGGAGCGTAAAACCGTGTCAAGTAGCACTAATTTCACACTACCATCACCAACATCAACAACGAAAAAATTCGTATTAAAATTACGGAAAAAATAAAAACGAACGAAAAGTATAGTAAAAACGTTTAACCCCGCATGTGAAGCATAAAACATAAGAAACAGTTACTAAGTCGATCTAATACGCGCTGTGCCAGGGGCGTTAAACGGTGAAAATAGATGTAAAAACGTTAAATCACACGCGCACGTTGCAACGTGCTAATTCGTTAAAATTTAAACTGAAATGTAAAATAAAAATTTTATAAAAGATAAAAAATATAGAGAATCAAAGTTAAAAGTGAAAAATTATAGTTGTTAAGTTGTAAAAGATGTAAAAGTATTGAGGGTTAAAAGTAAGGAAAAAAACAAAAATAGATACAACCCACCAAAGCTTAAGTACAACCTATAATGCACAAATAAGTTGATAATCTATCTATTATAATAAAAGAGTAACTTGGTATGACACGTGTCACCACCACAATTCTCCTCATCAAAATTTTCCCGCCTCTCTCTCATATTAAATAATGATATATAAATTAAGAAAAATATTTGTTATTGATGTTATTTCAAAAATAAATAAATTTTTATAGGTAATATTTTTTCTAACATATCAAACTTTGTTAAAAATATGATATATTATAAAATTACTATTTTTAAAAAGTAAATTATTTAAAAACCAAAAATAATTTAATTTAGGAGTTATGATAATAAAATATTTTAAAAAATTATATTTTTATTCTGTTTGTTTTAGAACAAAATATTATTTTTTAAAAAATTATAAACAAAGTTATAAAATGTTGATATCACTGTTTTATTACTTATAGTACTTACTTGTACGTAATTTCAGTCATATCATATTTTAAAATATCATTTTATTTTCCATAAGTTTTATTATATTAATATTTTATTTATTCAACCCGTGTAATACACGGGTTTTCTAAAACTAGTTACTAATATACTATTATTAAGCCCACAACGTTACGGCGGGGACATAAAAATGTGTCAAGTGGCACAAATGCCAAATCACGTCCAACGATCATCAACACCGGAAAAATTCATGTAAAAATTAAAAAAATAATTAAAATTGACTGAAAAGAAAAGTAGACATAAAAATATTAAAATCACTCACGTCAAATGTAAAACATAGAAAATAATAATTAAATCGATCTAGGATCTAAGCGTTACGACAGGAACGTTAAACGGGGAAATAAGAACGTAAAAATGTTGAACCACACACGCACATTGCGGGCGTGTTAACTTGTAAAATTTGGACCAAAACGAAAAATGAAAATTTTGTAAAAGATAAAGAAGTTTAGGTACCAAAGTTAAAGGTGAAAAGTGCTGGGATTAAATTGTAAATATTGTAAAAGTATGCGACTAAAGGTAAAAAAAATATAAGATTAGAAAAGTAAAAAACCAAGTGAGTTACAACCAATTATGCCAAAAATACAACTAACAATGCAAAACAAAATTAGAAATTAGCATATAGTTAACTGAAAAAGCCCCGTTTGTTAATGTGCAACAATAATAGCATAATGTACAAACCTATATGCTCTTAACTTAAACTAAGAAAGCCCCCTTTGTTGCAACAATAATAACATAATGTACAAACTACTATGTATAAATAAGTTGATAAATAGTATTATACTAGTATTAAGCCTCCCGTGTTGCCACGGGGGCATTAAACCATGTCAAATAACACCAAGGACACACCACGTTAGAGACCACCAACACCGAAAAACTCGTATAACAAAAACGAAAAAAATAAAACCGATCTTGGACCGAAACGTGGCACTAAAAACACATCACCATTAGGTGAAACGTAAAACATATAAAAGAATAGATGAGCCAACCTTGGACCAGCGCCTTGCGATAGGGCCGTTAAACGGGAAAAAATAAGCGTAAAACGGTAAACTACACATGCACGTTGTGACGTGTTAACTCGCAAAATGTAGACCGAAACGTAAAACTAAAATTTTTTAAAATATAAAAAGTATAGGACCAAAGGTCAAAGTAAAAAAATGTTTTGGTTATATACTAAAATATGTAAATGTATTGGATTAAAATAAAAAAAACTTAAATATTAAAAAGTAAATAAGACAATAGGTGTTACAACTCACAATAAATAAGAAACTTGATAATTCATATATATATTATAAGGGCATATATTATAAAAAAATCAACATAATTTTAATTTTTTCTCACAAAAATCCATACTATTTTTTGCACTAAAAAAGCATTTACTTTATGTTTTGTCCTACAAAAGTCCCTCAACAATTTTTTACACATAATAAACCAACATGACTTTTGTTTTTTTTACATAAAAACCGCTAAATAAAAGTATGTTACTTTTTTAAGTGTAAAAAGTTGTTTAGGGACTTTTATGTTGAAATATAGAAAGGTATACTTACATTAGAGGATTTAGAAAAATGTACAAACTTTCTTAACAAAAATTACACTTTAATTTTATTCTTTAAATTCTCTTCAGATTATATATAAAGAAGGCTATATATTTATATTTTAAGAGGTAAATTAGATGGAATTTAGTTTGTCTAGTTCGGCAGCCTAGTCGAGTTCCGGTCCAGCGAGTAGTCAGATCGGTTCAAATGAAAACGATTCAAGTATACACTACTGGATTGGATATGTTTCTGGTTCTTGTCGGTCCAACAGTTTGTGAGCAAGTATGCTTTGAATTTGAAAACGCTAAATATGAGTTTGATGGGAGAAGAATTAAATCATTAATGTGAATCTTTGAACACAACTTTATTAGGTAAAAAGATACCTAACTCTAGAGTTGTCATTTGTTTAAGCTAATACATTTAAAAATTAGATCTAATTAATGGGACACCCTTCAAATATAAATCAACACCCCCATATTTCTATACTGGTCGTATAACACTATACGCATCGTATAGGACTATATGAGACGTATAACCCCAGTGGCAACTCCTTGAATTTTTCCTTGTATTTAGTGTTTAAATTTGTTATACGCATCATATAGGTCTATATGTATCGTATAAGGGGTCATATAAAGCTATACGAGACGTATAACCCTCTGACCACCCCCTCGATTCTCCTCTTTTTTTTTGGTGTCTTCGACCTTGTACGCCTAATATAGGGCTATACGAGGTGTATAAGCGGGTATCGATTTATAATGATGGATATCTTAATATTAGGACCCTTAAAAATATACTTGTACATTATTATATTCAGAGCATTCACACTTTCACAGTTATTTTTTGTATTTTTTGTGTAATTCTGTATATTTAGAGTAATACTGTTCACCCCTATAAATTTTTTAATATTTTTTGAAAGTGGTTGTGAATAGAGGAAAAAAGATAATGATAAAAATATAAAAAATATTATTTAAATCAAAAGTATTGATAGAAAATTATATTTTTAATGTAATTATAAGGATGAGAAACCAGATATAAATACTTTCATGTACTCAAACCCAGACCATTAAGTCTATCACCCATGAAGTTATATCACCACTTCATCGTTCCAAATTATGACACGAACGGAAATTTAATCGATTTATAAATAAGCAGATTAAGATTCTAGTAATATATACGGCAATGACTTTTCTTTGTAATGTTTTAAAATTACCCTGAATAACTTTTTAAAGCAATAAATCGTGTTGATCTACTCTAAAAATAAAATATTTTTGAATGTATAAGATCCTTACCAGATACATAAAACATTTCAACAATAAAAAGAATGGAATTTTATGTAAAAACGATGTCAAAATCATGTTTGTAAATAAACCAATAGCTTCCCATTTACGGTTGGGAACCATCAGCATACTCAAGTTGAAACAACCCAACTCTTTATCAAATCTTTATCAAAGGGTGAGTTATTTGACTATTAAAACACTTACTAGTTATTCGGTTACATGCATCAAGAATAACTTTATCAACAGAAAAATCCTTTAGCAACAACTCCTTTAAATAGTAACGTAGTTACTCATGATGAATAACGTGTTAGCAATATTTCATTACTATTGATCGTCTATTTTGTTGTTGATGAACTTTTACTGGTAATAGGCCAACTTGTTACCACTTGGCATTGATGGACCAGGTTCCTGCTCAATTTCCATTAATAACCGATGACCAATTACATCTAATAATTAGTTTTTACCTAGTAAATAATTCACACATAACTTTTTATCAACCACATAAATTCAAATCAATTTTTAATGGTTTTTCAACATGTCTAAAAATTTTCCTCTATGGACATCATGATTGAGTAGCAAGACCCCAACCAAGGGTTTAACCCCTATATGACAAAATAAGGTAATTATTTTTTAATAAGTTCATAACAAAATATATTGATAACTATTGTTTTTATAAAAACAGATAGTTTGTATAATATTAAAAAGTATGAGAGATCCTTCGAAAATCATGTAAACTATGTGTACAACTACGTGTTATGTATATGTAACTCGCACAAGTTACACATATGTAAAGTGTTTCGTTCATCTTCGTTCGTTGAGGTTTAAATCAAAAAAGAAATATAATGATTTAAAATAATAATACAAAAGTTTGATCAGATATACTTTAAATAATTAAAAAAATAAATAATTTATAAATTATATGATTGATTAGATATGATTTTAACGGTTTTTAATTGTTTTAAATTAATCAGTCACCTCAGTTTAGTATTATAAAATCAACTTTTATATTATTTTTTTATTAAGTTATAATAAAAGAAGCAAACTTTGAAGTCAAGAAAGGAATCCAAAATAAAAAATAAAAAGAAAGGAAAAGGGTGGAGTGATAAGTGGGGAGTTTAGCGTGTTTAACGGGACGAAAACAAGAATACGTGGACTTCAACGCAAGCAGATTAAGAAAACTGGGCCCACCCTTGACGTTGACCCACTCCTAAATTTTGAATTAAGTTTTGTTTTTTCTAAACGGGAATAATTTTTAAACACAGTCACCCGGTAAACGTTTAGTGAAAGGTCACCCACACCCGCTAACACAGACAACGCTGGTGACCCGGCTCACCCACCATTCCAAGGGAAACCCACCACCTAAAAGCCTACTGTGGTAAAACTCTTAGTCCACTTAGAGCATATTGGACCAAATGATACTCGAAACCATGACCTCCACCTGAATCAGTTTATCTATAACTTATTAGCTAACCTAGATAAATATCACACATTTATTGTATTTTTTTTATTTATTTATACTTTGTTTACAATGTTTTTGTACTCGTATATATATTGTTCAATACTATTCACAAATACTTATATTTTTTTCACTTAAAATTGGCTTTTATTGACATGTGCTATATATAAAATATAGATAGGATTTTATATCTGTGAATTTATTATAGTTTAGATGAATTTATAAACAGTGGACAATACACTACATTGACAATAGTTTACGATGATTTATAAATAAGATAGAGTTTTATATATTTAATAGTGCTGGTGATTTTTGACAGAACTATAACCGTGAGATGATACTAACGAAGTTGGTAAGTTTCGTGTTTGAGTTTAACAAGTTTCATATTATTAACATGTCGACAAGTTTAAAACACGATAACAAATGAGTCTAGACAAGTTAAACACTTGTTAATATGTTAACGCACCTGTTTATATTTTTAACATATTTAAAATAATTATACATATATAAGATATAATATATGTCCTTATTGTTTATGTTCACTATAGAAACCGTACTCTTTGCCAAGCTTCTTCAATAGAAACCGTACTCTTTGCCAAGTTTCGTGCCAAGGTGACGTCTCCCCAAACTTTTGGCAACTTTTTTTTATTAAATATGTTGTTTTTATTGTATTCTTAACTGATCTTATGATGTAACCTGTTTTCTAAGCATTTCATGTTCTTGCTTGAAAAAAAATCTAAGACGATTAAGTTATCATGTCGTGTTGATGTCAACAATTATTATGTCTTATGTAACATGATATTACTGTTCTAATATTAAATTGTTATTTATTTAATTCACGTATATATAGAAAAGGAATCTATCAACGTTCATGACAATATTTAAATATAATATTTCAACCTTTATATAATTATTGTACTCTATAACAATTACGTAGAAATTACATTGTTATTTCAATATAAAACAGATTCGTATTTAAAATTGTAATATATACAAATTCGGCAAGTTGGCATTTTCAACAATGGTTTGTTGAAATTATAGCAAATTGACTAATGGAGGACGGTATATGTAAAAAATAATTGTTATTAATAAAATAGTAAGTTTTGTTGGCGTATATGGAGAATATCGTTACATATCATATCCCCGACAAATTAAAGATTCATAGGATTTCCATATATCCTTTACCTTATCAACAAAGCAATGGCACCACCATCGACAACAGCAAAGTTAGGTTTAACGCTTTTTTTAACACTTTTTATTTTTTCATGATATAATGTGGAGGTGAAAAAAAAATGGCTCCAGAAGCTGAGCTTCCAACCTGATTCGGACCCGAAGCCAGAATCAAAACGAACTAGTCGAAACCGATCAAAAAACCGTTAACATCTGGAACCAAACCGGACCGGTTTTAAACTCATACAACTGGTTCCAAACGAGTTGTAAAGAAAAACCGGTTTGGTGCACCTCTAATTAATAAGCGTAACATATTAAATTAAATTAAATTAAGAGAAAATTGCTAAAATGGCAAAAAAAGGGGGAAAAACAATAATTGGGTGTGTTTTGCCTCTATGGCTCTATAAGTATATGTTTGTTATGTGTATAGTTGTGAATTAACATGTCGTCTATCTACTTTATGTTACATATTACATATCATACACAATCGCGAACTTATTTTCTATTATGTAAGGTGAGCTTTTGGTGTTCATAAATCATAATCTACAACCGATGTAATTATTTCATTCTTGTTATTTACTATGCGATTTCTAATGATAGAACGGTTTGAACCATTAACACTTCTGATTTCTTCGAAATGATGTATTTGATGTTTAAAACTCGCAAGATATGATTAGTTTGATAATCTCGCAAGATATGTGCTTATGCATGTTGGTGACTCGATTAAAATGGGTCAATAATGAGCTACGAATGATTTATGGTTAAACAATGTTTTAGACAACAAACTATGTGTTATAATGATTAATAAAATAATTAAAGTTCTTAAGATATTAATTCAAAGTGATGATGATTGTTGGGGGCATGGGGCATTCATGTTCAAGAATAATATTAATACCTTGCAGATGATGAAAATGATAAACATTCGTCTTAAATGCCTAAAATAGCATATATGTTCATATATGAATATCCCAAAGTCATGGTTTGATCGTGAACCGGACTTAGTGTCTCTGCTCGAGATCTGAGCAAGAAATATATGAGAAAGGGGAGCCATGGTCGATGCTACCGCCGTACCATGAATCATTGTAGGGCCTCCAAGACTTGTAACATAACATGAATTTTTTCAGATTAGGTTATTTTTGAATGTATAAGTAGTTTATGGGTTTGATTTTGAGTTGTTTTTAGTTTTAAAACTTCCGGTAGTGTAAGTGGGTGATGTGGCATTGTGGCAAGAGGTTCTAGGCAGGCTGATGGCATGACAAAATATGAAGTGCCTTTCGCTAGTTGAGATAGCGAAAGTCATGGAAAACAACCATGACTTCCGTTGTGTCAACTAGCGGAACACACTTCATATTTTGTCACATCATTCACTTTCGCTAATTGAGATAGCAGGCGTCCTAAAACTAAAAACAACATAAAAACAAACCTTGAGACCATTTGAACATTCAAAAATAACCTAATCTTAAAAATAATTCAACAAAACAAACAAGTCCATGATCAATGCACCCAAGCATGGTCCTGATATTTTCTTAAACCCCTCTTCATGACTCTATTCTTGACGATCACACAAGAACTTCTTAACAAGATCATCAATCCTATTATCCTTCTCGTTCAAATAAGCTTAACTATAAAGATCTAATTGTATATGTTGTATAGAGGCTTCAGAAAAACTAATGCCAAGTATGAAATTTCTTTTTTTAATTCATCATCGTTCGTTATTGATGCATAATTTGCTTAAGTTTTGACCCATTCCCAATATTAATTTAACTTGATTACCAAGTTAATAGTTATTGATTGTGCAATTCAGCAATTGAAACTTTATAATAACTTAGATTGAGAAATTTAGTAGCACCATGACGTGACACATAATTTAAAAACAAGCATAAGGGCAATTCTTTTATTTAGGTTGACTTTATATTGAAACAACAATCAAATTTGTTATTGATGTTTATATACATTTTCTTTCTTTTGGTTTGATTAAGCATTTATCTTTTAGTTCTTAAACTTTTTGAACCACCTTTGAAATAATTTTCAAGATATCATATTAAGATCTATACAAATATGTTCATGGTTTAATTATATGATTTGAAAAAAAAAGGTTAACATTTTGATTCATGGTTTTAAACTTAAAATTGACAATATAATTACACATATGTATAGTATTCGTGAACGATCTTTATCACTGCTATGAATTTAATACAAATATTAGATTTTAATATCTTTGAAAAATAGTTCAAACCACCCAACTAATTTGTTTGGCCAGGCTAATTGACACAACCAACACGAGTGCTTCCAGAACCCTAATTAGAATTTCGTCACATAATTTTCATAAGAAAACTTACCGTAAGCAGCCCTACTACAAACTCATCGTAACAAAGACTTTCGTCTCAAAAGGGTCCTAATGGGGACACCGCATGGGTTTTTGGGGGTGGGCCGGTTCAAACGGTCACGGTTAGGTCTTGCGATCACATTTTGGCACCTAACCGTGACCGCATGGACTTGCTGTCACGGTTTGGGGTGTTTGTCCCTGTGACAGCATGGTCTTGCTTTCACGGTTCGGGGTGGTAGTCCCCGTGACCTCCTGACAACAAAACGACAAAATGACAAAATGGGCTGTTAAAGTTAAAAAACGGTCACCAAACCGTCACGTGGAGGCCAAACCGTGACCTCTAGGGTACACGGTTCAGTTTAAGGTACGACGTAGACGTGATTTTGACAAAAGGCCGGGATTCCCGGCACAAACTGTCACGTGGAGGCCAAACCGTGACGGTTTGTGCCCCAGAATTTCACCTTATATACATTTCACCTTCGAACAATCGGCATATCCATTTCCAAACTAAAAATTCGCAATTTCATAATCCACACTCGAGATTTTTCAGCCTTCGTCATTCCAAAAACGCGTTAATTCGAAAACAATGTCGGGTTCGGGAGATCATTATTCAAAAGCCGAAGCTTCCAGATTTGAATGTCGTGACCTCGGTGATTCTGCTCTTGGGCTCGCAATCTCAAGCTTTTTCTTCTTGACTTACCCCGATATCGACGCTGGTAAACTCTCTGAACTCCGTGCGCGTAATGTTAGTGGTGAAAAACTCGCTCGGGTTGCAGTTCGCCTCGGGCTTTACACCACCGGACCATGGTACAAGATCCTAGTGCCACAACCCTACCTCTCCCCCCAACCATCCTTGTCACACTACTTCTACTAAATGCGTCTCGAAATCTCAACGCCGCTTCAGGTGTTGTAAAGTTAACAAACGTGAACCCAGCGTTAGTTCGCCGACTACAAAACAACAACAAATTAAAAGTAATAAAGTACCTGGATTCTAGCACGACTAACATCCGCAATCTCCTGTAAGATATCATTATCCGATAATTACGTTAGAATAATGGATCGTCATAGAGGCACCAATATCTCCTGTAAGATATCATTATCCGATACTTCATCATATTAATGAATATCCCTTTATTTGATGATGATGATGATGATGATGATGATGATAATAATAATAGTAATAATAATAATAATAGTAATATTAATAATATTAGTAGTAGTAATAGTAATAATAATAATAATAATAATAATAAAAAAAATAATAATAATAATAATATAATAATAATAATAATAATAATAATAATAATATTATAATAATATTAGTAATAATAATAATAATAATATAATAATAATAATAATAATAATAATAGTAATAATATAGTAATAATAATAATAATAATATAGTAATAATATTAGTAATAATAATAATAATAATAATAATAATAATAATAATAATAATAATAATAGTAATAATATTAGTAATAATAATAATAATAATAATAATAATAATATTAGTAATAATATTAGTAGTAATAATAATAATAATAATAATAATAATAATATTAGTAATAATATTAGTAATAATAATAATAATATTAGTAATAATATTAGTAATAATAATAATAATAATAATATAATAATAATAATAATAATAATAATAATAATAATAGTAATATAGTAATAATATTAGTAATAATAATAATAATAATAATAATAATAATAATAATAATAATATTATAATAATTATAATAATAATAATAATAATAATAATAATAATAATAATAATAATAATAATAATAATAATAATAATAATAATAATAATAATATTGCAAAAAAACCAAGAGGTCACGTGGAGGGCAAACCGTGACCTCTTGAGATATTTTTTGAATCTGACTTCTCCTCAATTAGTGCACCTGCCACTCGAGTACCGTGGCATACCCAATCATTGACCCCAGATCTAACTGTCACGGTTAGGGTAAACTGTGACAGTTAGATGTCACACCTGACCTAGCGGTCACGGGGAGACCTAACCGTGACCGCTTGGGTCGGTTTTCTCCAGGAAAAGCACGGTGCGCCTAAAATTTCCGGTCTCAAAATACTGCCATGGTTGTAAAATTGAAGGACACCCGGTGATCAATGTCGCAATTGTATGTGGGCTCGATGGATGCATTAGCAAATGTATTATGATGAAAACATGACGTATTCACTATATTGAAGCAGTAACCAAGCTGTGTGCTAATTTTAGTATTACACCTCATGCCGTACACAGCTCTTTGAAGATAGCAAGTCTCTGACATTAACATGTTAAAGCACGCAATGTAAAATTATATTGTATTTAGGTTTCAACCTTAAATTTTGTCAAAGAGTGTATGACATTTTAAATTGCAAATTGTTTATGGTTTCTTAAAAACAATATATAAAAGTTTTGAAATGTAGAAGGAAAAAATCATGCCGCAACGCGTGATGAAATCTACTAGTTAGCCAGTTATGATTTATCCGTGCATGGTGCCATGGTTAGTGTGTCTGCATCGTGCTGTCTTCGATCTCCGGTCCTCACCTGCATGAAATAAGGTTGTGCCTATCGAATAAAGTTCTGCGCACTAATGTGATAATGCGCGCAAATAGCTATTGTACCCATTGCAAATAGGATTCATTTTACATCTAGAATCATTGCAGTCCAAAGTTACCTCGGGTGTTTTTAGGTTGGACCGTGTTGGTAGCTCGGTTCCCGAGTCTATGGTTGTGCTCATATGAATCTTGAACTTCCTTGCTATAAATAATGAAACGATGAAGGTGTTTTTCCCTCAAATACTTGCCACAAAACTTGTTCATAAGACATCATCAGTATTTCTCCTGCAACCAGCTTCCGGGGGCATCTATATGCTTTATAAGCAGCCCCTCAGGCCTCCGCAACTCCGAGATCCTGCAAAGTCGACTTTAGACACTGATTGTGTCTTACTAAGGTAATATTTTTGAATTCATTATGTGTTGATTTAGGCGGATTAATAAACCACTCAATTTTGTTTGGTGTCTTAAAACTATGTCATACTGAAAAATTGGGATCAGAATAGAGCTGACCACAGGAGCATGTGCTTGGATGTGTTTTAAGGTGGCAATCGTGTCAGGTTGATAGGTTGTATCATTGAACCCAAACACAACCAACATATTTGTGTCAAAGACATCAAGCATAACCCGAACACGCTTAAAAACATGTAAACAGGTTAAACCTGTTGACCACCTGTTGACCTAAGCACAATATCTTTATTGAATGGGTTAGATATGACATCCAAAACTTGATTATTCTCGCATCATGTTTTCGGGTCTTGTCAGAAATTCCCACACTGTTTGTCATCTAAAGTTGTGACCATAAAGGGCATTCTTGAATAAACTATGGATTGTATTATCATAAAGTTTATTAGAGCTCGTCTTATAAGCATCAACTTCTTGCCAGCTGAGTTTTCTTCCTTCAAATTCTGTAGAAACATAGCCAAAGTCTTCAAGTTATCTTCTTAATTTAGGTTGACACTCTTCATCCTCAGGGTCGATTACATATACTTTAAAAAGGACATCAGTTCAGACATACCCAAACACAGATATATGGCTCCAAACAAAGCACAAACCATAGACCTGGAAATTAAAGATGCAATCTTTTCTTCTAGAGGTAATTTTAGAGCTAATTTGGCACTTAGCAAGACTAAAAATGGCAAAATGAGATTTTGATATGATCTTGATCCAAACATAAATGCATAGTTTAATGAATTATAATTAGTATTAAATATCTAAAAATCATTCGATGATGATATATCATATATGACATGATCAACACCAAAATAGACACAAAGATCTTTCTTTCCCTTTTTTTCTCCCAAATCCCATATAGAGATCTAAAAAGGCACTAAAGATTAACTTCTACAATAGAATAAAAGGTTGTTTATTCTAATTTAGAACATTGCTAAGCATTTTCTGATGCCAACATTAATTCCAAAAGTTCACTAATATTGAGGTTAAATGGTGGACTTATTCTAATAACAATTTCAATTTTAGAAGCAACCTACTCTGATTAAAGATTAAACCCTAAATTTCTAACTTCAAGTAATATTCAAAACTACATTTCATAAAGGTTGTCCATAATACAAATAGAGTATCATAAAACATTAAGCTTCCAAAACAGTCTTCTTCCCGTTGGAAGACTAAATGATGAGTCAAGGCTCTAAACTACATTAATATTCAAAATCAGATTAAAGACCATTAAGAAAGTCTCAACAAAATCAACCAACTTCAAGAATAACAATCTACAACTCAATGGTGAAATGCACAAAGGATATCAAAATTATCAGGATTTCTAACTTTATAAACAACATATTCCCATTTAATGATCATAAGCCCAAATGTGATATTCTTTTCAAAAGAACCAATTACCATTCAATTCGATAAAACAACTTCAGACACGAAAACCCAAATGTGTTCTTCATTTCTCTCGCAATGAGGATAGCCAAATGCCAAATATAACAATGTATCAAATTGCTTATTAGAATTATCATCCCCATAACTCTCAGATGGTTCTAAAGGGTACCCAAGAGGCCAAGAGCTTGTTTTTGCTTCAAGTAAATACTCATCAATCTAAAATCTATCAGCATTGTTAAATTTCATCGATGGTTAACAAGAACTGAGTAAATGGAACTGCTTTAGTGATAATTGAGGGCTATTGAGAAACCTTTGAGCTAATTAAGGATCGTCTAATAGGGTTTAATAATGAATCTCTTTAAGGGCACTCTTGTGTTAGAAGAAAGGGAACTCTTGCGTAGAGAGAGCTCTTTTAGCAGTCTCTGTGGGACGTTGTTCTTGTTTCTTGTGAAAGTTCACTGCGTTTATAATTTTAGGGTTTGGTGAATTGGGATTTTTGGGATTTGAGGTTTTTGAAGTGGGATTTGAGCACATGATAGATGGTAGAAGCCATTGGAAGCATAGAATTAAGGTTAAGAACAATTAATGAGAACCGGTTGAGATAGTGAACAATTAATGATAGATGGGATTTGAGCACATGACATAGGTAGACTTTCTTTTTTATTTATATGTGAAGTGCTAATATAAGATTAAGAATAGGGCTTCTAGAACAATCATAGAGCAGAGTAATTAGGAGTGTTGTTATTGAATGTGCGCTTTTTATTTTAAAAATTTGTCTGCCTTTTGTTCATTGCCTGAGATGTGTATGTGGGTTTATATGTCGTTGTGTTTTACTAAACTATTATGTGAATATAGAAATGTGCCTGTAATCTTGTGGTTTTTTCATTTTGAGTAGGGGTCTCATTGGAAGCATTCTCTCTATCATAAAAGATAGAGGTAAGATTTTTCATCATCCAATCTCTACCAGACCCTGCTTCTAGTGCGATATACTTGGTATGTTATTATTGTTGAAGTGGGTTTTGATCGGCGATGGTGAAATTGAAGAAGAGAAAGAGAGGTTATGAATACGATAAAAATGTGTTTGAATTTGAGGGTTTAGAACTGTTATGAATGAATCATTGCAAGGAACGTTATTCGTCTCCAATTGTACGAACAATTGATGTATATGGTCATGTTTGGGATTGTTTATTACGATTAAAACCCGTTTTTAACAAAAAAAGGACTTATTTTATAATTTTAAAATTAATCTATATATTAATAAATGAATGAAAGAAATAGAGTAATTTGGGTATATTTAATTTTGGCCAATATACGTTTTTATTTATTGTTTTGACCTCAAATCTCACCAACCTTTAGCTATGGTGTTATATGAGTTTTTGAGTATGATTTACAACCTTTTAGTGTTTACACTTTCGAACCTTTGAGGTACAACCCATGCTTTAGAGTTTCATTAAACCATCAGCAGAACCCTACGCCTAGCATGGGCCGCAGAGTGTCACATAAGGTGGAGAAGAAAAACGGATTAGATTGGTGCAGTTAAAAGGGGCGATCGTAGTGCGGAAACGAGTCAGGATGATTTTTGTTTGTACTTTATCACGTCGATTACGTCGTCAGTTATGTGTTTCTTATGTACGTTTTGAGTTGGTTTATATTTCGACCTAAATTTTATTTGGAAAAAGCTGGGTCATATATACTATTTTCATTAACTGTATAAATTCAAGTCAATTTACGTTTCAATGTAAATTTAGGTCAAATACGAGTCACGCCTATTGTAATTTATCTTTTATCACGTTGCGTACCATGCCGCTGCAACGCGCGGCAGGATGAAAAACTAGTAAGTTTTTAAAAAAAGTGTTTAAATTATTTTATAAACTAAAATGTTATAAAATGACTAAAAACGACAACTTTTAAAAATGGGAAAGTTAATAGAAGGTAGTAAAGGGGTATAATAAAAAATCAGATCAAAATGAGTTTTCAAAAGTCAATAAGTAACCTCTACTTACTTTTCAAAACCTTATTTTTACAATTTAAAAATTAATTTTGAGTTTGCCAAATATATTTTTTGACTTATTACTTCTCAAAAGTTAACAAGTCAAAAGTTGAGGAAAAATAAGCAATCCCAAACATACATTATATAGGTTAAATGAGTTTCATCATTTATTGAAATGGTTTTTAGGTTACATTTTTTTCATGTTTGTATTAGAGGTAAATTCAAAGTGGTGGCTGCCTACAACCAACCATGATGTCACACCCCAAAAACCGATTTGTACCACAGATGAACACGTGAAAGGGCGGTAACTGAAATTGGAATTTTACCAATGATTATAGTCAAACGGTTATTATAAGAAACATGATTATTGTTACGAAATCCTTAACTTATTCACAATACATACTTAAAGTTAAGACAAGTTTTCATAAAAATCTTTTCCTACGAAAAGATCTACACTTAGATGTTTAGGTCCCGCGTTCCGTCATCGTCTCCCAACACCGTTTGACCTTCCCGAAATCCCTACGCATCATTACCAATTAAGATTTCTTACGGACCTGAAAAGCATGAGAAAATACCAGGTCAACAAAAGTTGGTGGGCATTCGGGTTTTCAGAATTTAAAGAAAAACAGTTTATTTTCCAATTTCATTATGATGATAGAGAAATTAATATATGTATCATAGACTAGCTAGGTCATACGATAACTTCGGCTATAAGTCCATAATCAAACCAAGAAACACGTCGTTGCCCCACAACAGTCCAAACATATATACTCCTTCACAATCCTGACCAGAGCGACTGGTCGTGAGAGCGGGCCCTTCTAACCCGATAGATCTACCCATATAAGTCTGTGGCCTCCCCGAGGTTAATGATTATGGGGGGATTTAGGGGTCCAGTAATATGTACGCATATAACTGACCCAACTTACACCATCAAATAATATATATTCGTTTTCTCAATCAATCATCATATATATAAGATATATCATATTTTTAATCATGCTTTTCCCCTAAAACGTTTAAATACGAAAATATTTAATAAAAATGGAGCCGAAGTACTCACATTGAGTATGATCAGAAAAGCCAATATGTAAATTCTCCGAACCTACAAACCCTAAATATATATATATTTGTCAATACGAGGTAATTCCTGTTTAATGAAATAATGTTCACCCGACTTGTACTATATTAAAATGTTTTGGTCAAATTTCTCGTAAAGCTTTATTTTAGAAAACGTATATGATTTATAATTCGCTGGCGTATAAGCTAACCCTAATGCGCTGATGTCCAATACTAACTATTAGCCTATTATAGACCTTATGCTAATCTTACGTTACCTAGTTATCTATTTTCAATCATAAATCTAAAATATATTTATTTTCGACATGGTTTTACCTATTGTCTTTTTCAATAATTTTGAAAAATAGAGTATTTTGTACGAATCTTCCTTTACGTTTTATTTTATAACTAAATTTAATTAAAGTATATACTTATATATATAAATTTATATTATTTATTCATCGTTATTTCTAAAAAGGTATATTGTTCTTGTTTTAGTCTTGTGTTGATCAATATTCTTATATCTTCTTGAGGTCCAAATGTCATCTTAGTCAAGCCTAGAATTCTAGTTCTCGATTCATTGTTTATCACTCTTTTTATTTAATTTTTGACATAATAACATATTCAAATATTCATCTTTTTCCTTTTATGTACCTTTTATCTTGATCATTAATTAATCTTTAGCAATATCATCCAATATTTCCTACTTAGTCATGATTCTACTTCATTATCACCAACAATAATCATCCAAATATTTCCTCTTAATAAGTTTCTTAGAATGCCATAAATCCACTAAGTCTCCTATCACCATGCATTCATACATACATGTCACATACATACATCCATGCACATTCTTACAACCATAACTCAAATCCATACATGTTTCTACCAACTAATACTAATTTTAACCCAAATTTTCAGATTTCTCAAGCTATTTCAAAACCCATTTTTACCAATAAATTCATTTTTCCAAAATCATCAAGTGGGTGAACCAACCAAATCAAGATTTCAATCTTGATGATCCATACATGAACATAATATCGAGTATTAGTCTAAATCATTATACCTCGAGTCTAAGTCCTTGGTTTCTAACGTTAGCTCACGGTGCTCACGACTTGATTTCCACTCTTGAACCCTAATCCGGTTTTAGCTTGAGAAATCCTTCTTGGTTTGACTCCCAAGTAGCAATGTGGGTTCTTAGGGTAGTGGTGGGGTTCCCGAAAGTGAAAGGTGGGGGTAGCGATGCTTGCGGTGTCCGAAGGGGGGTGGGGTCTCGGTGTTTTCGGTGGTGGTGAGGTGACTGGTTGATGATGGTGGTTGAAGGTGGAGATGGCATCGGTGGTAGTCGACGGTGGTGATTAACAGACGGTGGTGCGGCGACGATTTGTGGGGTCGGGTGGTGATGGTCCACGTTAGCAGTGGTTGGTGGCGGCGATTGTGGTGTTGGACGGTGAAGATGGTGTCGGGTGGTGTAACACCCTCAAAATTCATAACAATATAATACGATAAGGAGGGTGCTACTAGTTGGGTTGTTATAACGACTCAGAGACTACACACGCAGCGGAACTTTTTCATATATTAAAAACTGTTTACATCGTTAACAATATTTACAAGACATTTCAAAACTTTTTAAACTTCAAGTACTTCCTTCCCAAAACCCAACATTTGTGGCCAGTATCATACACCATAACCGGAAGCTAACTCTGTGGGGGACCATCACGAGCACCTCTATTACTACCTGGCATGCATTAGAAAACAAACACAAAATCAGATAAACTGGTGAGTTCTAACATACACCACATTTCAATAGTAACAATTCATCAATTGTTATCACACCAAATGATCCACACACACATTTATCAGTCCATTTATTTATCCCAGTATTGATATGCATATCAAATACCCGCAAGGTATTTATGGACATCTTTTATCAGTTTTTAATTTGGTGGGTGAAACCTCCACCTCGCGCGTTGACGGGTCAAACCTCCGTCTAGAATTTGGTGGGTGGAACCTCCACCTCGCGCGTTGACGGGTCAAACCTCCGTCTATAATTTGGCGTTGACGGGTCAAACCTCCGTCTATAATTTGGTGGGTCAAACCTCCACCTCGCCATTCACCACAATTTACCATTTTCAACTCATTTTCACATCTTGATTTATTTATATGCATGCCAGTGCCCGATTTTGTCAAACAACATTTGTCAAACGATATTAACACATAAAAAGGGCAATTAGAACTCACCTTAACGTTCCAACAAGTGGTTATCAATCCAAATATGCTAGGGCAGCTAAAACTTCTCTTTGAAAGCAAAATCTAAAATAATAATCTTAACTTAGTCAAATTTCCCCTAGCTGACCACTTCACACGACTAAGGCTATGCGACTGGACTCATTCGTGCGACTGAACAAGCGACTGAGTTTAGTCGTACGAATGGACCATACGACAGAGGTGCGAATGAGCTATAACAGGGTTTATGCGAATGACTTCCATTAGTGCGATTGGTTCATGCGACTGAACTTCAGTCGCACGTTTGAACAATGCGATTGACTCAGTCGCACGAATGGGTCATGCGACTGGGCTCATTCGCCTGAAACGGATCAGCAGCTGTGTTCTTGTCATATTTGATCCAAAAACTCGAGTTTTAACCATTTGGATTATACCATATTCACAACAGAACCTGTACACCTCATTTACAACCGTTTCGGGTCCTTATTTCATCAAACTTCCCAAAACTAGGGCCCGAACCTTCACTTTTCAGTTTAACAGAAAGATTGAATAGAAACTCTTATTTACACATGTTTTTGGATCAATTCCCACCACCCACACAGCTTAACATATTCAAAAATCGATCCGTACCAAGCAAAACTTACCAAAACGGGGCTAGTTTGATCAATTTGGGGCAAGAGCAGGGTGTTTGGGTTCAACTGGAGCAAGGGGATAAAGTTACAGCAGATAAAATCTGCTTTTCAACCCCTTAACCGCCCTACTTATGCTACATGCCAATTTTTAGCCGACTTACTCAATCGTACGACTGGACCCTTTCGCATGGCTCAATCGTACGACTGAGCCCATACGCCCTTCATTCGTGCGATTGGGCCCCATTCGTACGCATGACGTGCGACTGAACACTAATCCTAATAAATAAATAATTATCAAACTTTTTGGATGTTACAGGTGGCGATGGTGGCGATCGGCGATAGGGGTGACGGGTGAAGGTGGTGGTTGTAATGTGGTGGAAGTAGGCGGCGGCTGGTATGTGGTGTCGCGATGGGCGGATGTCGGGTGGTGGTGGTCGCTTCAGTGGTAGCCGGCGGTGGTGATGGCTTTAGTGGTGGTCGGCGGTGGTGATGGCTTCAGTGGTGGTCGGCGGTGATGATGACTTGGGCGGCAGGAGTCGGCGGTGGGGATGGCTCCGGTGGGGAGTTTGGTCGATGGAAGGGAGAAGAAGAGAGGAGGGAGAGTGAGAGTGAATGGGTTGAGTGTTGGTGTGTTTTCAAGGTGATTTTGTAGAGATTTTTGCATGTGTGGGTTCCCAAGGATTATTATTATTTTTTTGGCTGGCAAGATATCTCCTTTCTCATCATTACATCCCAATACAAAAATCTATTATTATTATCTTATTTATTTACAAATTAAAATTTATTATTATTATTGTTATTATTAATTTTTTTTATTTATCATTATTAAACGTTTTAACTCAGTTGATTTATCTGTCAACGGGTTTTGCGTTAATATTGATCAAATACTGATGATTGACTCTCATGGGTGCAATGTACTGTGCTGAAAATTCCAAATTCAGCAAAACATTTCTTTTTTAAGAAGCACATTGGTTAATCTTTAGAGAGTCAAACGAGTCAACTAAGGTAATAATTTAATGCTTAAAATTCAAAAAATTGGGTTGACGTTTGACCTTATTTTTTTCGGGTTGTTAAAGTCTCCCCCTCTTTAAGAAATTTCATCCCGAAATTTACGTTGCAGGGTCTCTGTTAGGCTGAGTCTTAAAAATATGGGGATACTTTTGTTACATCTGATCTTCGCGTTCCCATGTAAATTCAGGTCCTCTCTTCGAATTCCATCTTACTTTAACTAGTCTGATTTGCTTTCGTCTGAGTTTCTGGACCTTCCGATCCATAACCTCAATTGGTTCTTCGATGAAATGAAGTTTGTCATTGATGTAAACTTCCTCCGGTGGAATAATTAGCGATTCATCTGACATGCATTTCTTAAGATTGGATACATGGAACACATTATGAACATTTCCGAGTTCACATGGTAAGTTAAGATGGTATGCAACTGGTCCGATACGTTCGGTTATCTCGAATGGTCCAATGAATCAGGGATTGAGTTTTCCTCGTTTACCAAATCTTACTATGCCTTTCCATGGTGATACTTTTAGAAATACTCTATCACCAATTTGAAATTCTAGCGGCTTTCTCCGATTATCCACATAGCTCTTTTGTCTACTTCTCGCCGCTTCTAGCCTTCTTTTGATTTGCCCGATCTTGTCAGTTGTTTCTTGAATAATTTCGGGTCCGGTTAATTGTCTTTCACCAATTTCTGCCCAACAGAGGGGAGAACGACATTTTCTCCCGTATAAAGCCTCAAATGGAGCCGCTTCGATACTGGTATGGTAGCTATTGTTATATGAAAACTCAACCAATGGTAAGTGGGTGTCCCAATTCCCACCAAAGTCCATCACACATGCTCTCAACAAATCTTCCAATGTCTGGATGGTCCTCTCGCTTTGACCGTCCGTTTGGGGGTGATAGGCAGTACTCATGTCTAAGCGAGTGCCCATGCCCTCGTGCAAGGTTTGCCAAAATCTCGAGGTAAATCGACTATCTCTGTCAGAAATAATTGATATGGGCACTCCGTGGCGAGATACTACCTCTTTGATATACAGATTGGCCAGTTTATGCATGCCATACGTCTCCTTGATAGACAAGAAATGTGCTGATTTTGTTAAACGATCGATTATTACCCAAATTGCATCGTGGCCATTTAATGTTTTGGGTAATTTCGTTACGAAATCCATGGCGATACACTCCCATTTCCATGTTGGGATTGCAGGCTGTTGTAAAAGTCCAGATGGCCTTTGGTGTTCTGCCTTTACTTTGGAGCATGTCATACATTTGCTTACGTATGACGCTATATCGCCTTTCATGTTGGGCCAACAATACAATTCTTTTACATCATGATACATCTTGTCTGATCCGGGGTGGATTGAGTATCTTGATTTATATGCTTCGTCAAGAATTACTTGGCGCAAATTCCCGTACTTTGGAATCCATACTCTTTTTGCAAACCGCATCAGGTTATCGGGGTTAGGTGTTAATTATCTAATCATTCCTTTCAGGTTCTCGTTCACCAGATTATCGTCTTTCATTGCCTCATCTGTGCATCACGTATCCGAGTTAAGAGATCAGAGTATATGGTTAACTCTAAAGCTCTTACGCGCAAAGGCTTTTCTCTTTCTTTCCTGCTGAGAGCGTCTGCAACCACATTAGCCTTGCCTGGGTGATATCTGATGTCACAGTCGTAATCATTCAATAGCTCGACCTATCGTCGCTGTCTCATGTTCAGCTCTTTCTGGTCGAAAATATGCTGTAAACTTTTATGATCTGTGTATACTATGCACTTTGTTCCATAGAGGTAGTGTCTCCAGATTTTCAGAGCAAAAATCACTGCCTCTAATTCGAGGTCATGGGTTGTGTAATTCTTTTCATGCGTTTTTAGTTGTCTTGATGCGTAAGCAATGACTTTGTCTCTTTGCATCAACACGCATCCCAGACCTAAACGCGAAGCATCGCAGTATACTACAAACCCGTCGGTTCCATCAGGGAGTGATAGAATAGGTGCACTACACAGTTTTTGCTTTAGCACTTGAAAAGCTTCTTCCTGGTCAGCACTCTACTCGTATCTTCGATCTTTTCGAGTCAGTAGGGTTAGTGGTTGTGCTATCTTTGAAAAATTTTCGATGAACCTACGATAGTAGCCAGCTAACCCTAGGAATTGTCGTACTTCTGTTGGTGACTTGGGTGCTTCCCAGTTCTTTATTGCTTCAACCTTTGTAGGGTCTACCTGAATACCTTCCTTGTTTATAACGTGTCCAAGGAAGTGAACTTCCCGTAGCCAGAATTCGCATTTTGAAAATTTCGCATACAGTTTTTCTTTCTTTAGCATTTCCAAGACGAGTTATAAATGATGCTCATGATCTTCTCGGGACTTTGAGTATACCAGAATATCATCGATAAAAACTATTACAAACTTGTCTAAATAAGGCTTACAGACTCTGTTCATGAGATCCATGAACACTGCCGGAGCATTGGTTAAACCAAACGGCATCACTAGAAACTCATAGTGGTCGTATCGTGTTCTGAAGGCTGTTTTTGGAACGTCCTCTTCTGCTATCAGCAACTGATGGTAACCGGATCGTAGATCAATCTTGGAGTAGTAACTGGATCCTTGTAACTGATCGAACAGATCATCTATTCTTGGTAATGGGTATCGATTCTTTATTGTAAGTTTATTCAACTCTCGATAATCGATACACATTCTGAACGATCCATCCTTCTTTTTGACAAATAATACTGGGGCTCCCCACGGGGAAAAGCTTGGTCGGATGAATCCCTTATCTAACAATTCTTGCAATTGTTTTGACAACTCTTGCATTTCAGAGGGTGCTAGTCGGTACGGCGATCGGGCAATGGGGGCTGCTCCGGGCACCAACTCTATCTGAAATTTAATCTGTCGTTGTGGAGGCAACCCTGGTAAATCCTTGGGAAACACTTCTGGGTACTCCCTCACCACTGGAATATCCTTGATTCTTCGTTCTCCCTTGTTTATGTCAGTGGCCTTTACTAGGAAAACCTGGTATCCTTTGCTTATATATTCATACGCCTTCATAACATTAATAACCTTTGGGGAGGGCTTCTCTTTGTCGCCTTGTACAATCAAAACTTTACTGCTGCTCGTCGGCAATCGAATAAGCTTCTCAAAGCAAATGACTTCAGCATGGTTTCGAGAAAGCCAATCCATTCCTACCACTACATCAAAGCTTCCCAGTGTAACAGGTAGCAAATCGATGCTAAATGGGTGGTCGTTAAGTTGAATGGTGCAGTTCTTGATCACATAATCAGATTCTATTTTCTTCTATTAGCTAATTCGATTATATATTTCCTATCTAACTTGTAAGGCTTTCTTCCTAGTAATGGTTTAAATTCTTTTGACACAAAACTTAAATCGGCACCGATGTCAAATAATACGGATGCATAATGGTTATTAATGAGGAACATACCATTAACAACTGACGGTTCCTGACGTGCCTCTTTCACATTCATCTCAAAAGGTCGTCCCCTGGCCTTGGTTTCGCCTAGATTAGGACAATCTCTCTTGTAATGTCCCGTATTCCCATATCCGAAACAAACCGGACTGTTCTTTTGTGCTTTCTCGAAGGGTTTGGTTCTGCAATTTTGACTTAGGTGACCAAACTTCTTGCAGCACGAGCAAATTCAACATTCACCGTTATGTGAATACCCACACTTATTACATCTTCCCGGTGGTCCTCGCTTCCCCTTGAAGTCGCTTGAAGTAGCTGTATACGCCTTCCCAGGTCCTAGCTTAAAACTCTTTTTGTTGTTTCTCCAATCATTAGGATTTCCATTCCATTTTCTTTTACCGTCCGGTATCCTCCTTTCCATTTCCACAATCTTCTTTTCCACTTTCCCCGCCTTTTTACCCAATGTTCCACTGCACATTGCATCATCGGTTAGAGTGTGTGCAATGGTTATGGCACTTTGTATGGTAGTAGGGTTGGATGCTGTAACACTGCTTCGAATCTGTGGCGACAATCCCCATATATATCTTTCAATCCGGACGTACTCTGGCGTTACCATTCGAGGTACTAATGTAGCAAGATCGTTGAACCTCGACGTGTATGTTCGTATGTCAGCACCCTCCATTGTGTGATTCCAGAATTCCGTCTCAATTTTCTGTAGTTCATTCCGCGGGCAGTACTCACAAAGTAGCATCTCTTTTAACTGTTCCCAGGAGAGTTCATAAGCATTTGCGTCTCCCAAAATCTGTCGTTGAGAATTCCACCAAGATAGCGCCGCATCTTGAAACGAGCAAGTTGCATACTTCACCTTTTGATTGTCCGAACAATTACTTATAGCTATCACAGTTTCCATCCTTTCAATCCACCGAACAATGTCCAGCGGTCCTTCTGCGCCGGTAAAAACTCTTAGGTTGCACCGTTGGAATGTCTTATATGAACATCCCGTCATCTGACCATTCATCGAATTTCCAGGATGTCCATCCGATCCAAAACCATTATTACCCCTATTCCAACACCACTACCAGATCCGATGTTTGATCCATTTCCCATCCCATTCCCTTGGTTACTGTTTGCTCCACCACGCATTCTGCCCAAGCCCATGGTCATATTGGCCTCATGTTGCCCTAGAGCTGTTTGAACATGTTGCGCTATCAGTTAAGCTAGTTCTTCTGTGGTCGTGGGCAGGTTGGCGTTTCCGCCTGACGATGTAGTCCGTGTTCTAGGTGGCATATCTTATTACTGTCACGCAAAACAGATAAAGGTCTTAAAGATGACATGACTTTAATGTATCGATATAAATTTTCTAGTAACCAAAAGCACCTACAAAATTTCTCTTAATTATAATAGTATATATCAAGCACCATAATCATAGTAGTTAATCATAACCATAATTTCATACATTAAACATAAACATCCATACGATCAAGTTTTCGTAGCAAAATATTGTTCAAAAGTAACTTAAACATTAAAATTAAACTACATCACGATCCCTAAAACGGTGCTGCACTGACAGTATGCATCAGGTATGATACCATCATCAGACAAAACGTAGCCACTTGCGTAGTAGCTTCAACCCTTTCTTCCATTACCACCACTTGCTGTTGAGTCATAACTGCAGCTGCTTCTGCCACCTCAACCCTTTGTTCAGCCACAGTTAGTCGGTTCCTAGTTTCCAGCAAACTAGCTTCCAAGTCAGACACTCAAAAATGCACTTGATGGAGTGCATTGCCCCCCAACATCAACTCTTCTTCGGCAGTCATCAACTTCCCATCCAGAGCTTCATTGACTTCCTCTTGCACCTTCAGTTTCTCTTTCATGTAGGACAATTCTTTCTTATAATGTAGACAACGGTTAGTTAGAATCATCATCATATGCTCAATAGACTCGCCAGCGATGTACATGCCATGAGGGGCTGTGGAAGACTCTCCTATCTCGAAGGTGGAAGGAACTCCATCCATAAGTGCCCACCTTCTCATGATACTCCTAGTCGAATCCCATCTCTCTGTATTAGCTTGCTTCCTTTGGGTTCAGGTGTCTCCCGCATATTGCTACTACCTTGCATAACCTCCTTTGCCTTTCTTTTCTTCCTTCTCTCGTACACCAATCGAATCTTTGGTGGTTGCTGCATAGGTGGAATGGGTGCAGTAGGAGTAATGACTGTCAACGATGTATCTGCTCGTGCTACGTGGTTATCATCAGACTTCTCCGTAGTCAGTATGACTCTAGTCGATCTCCTAAGCTCACTATTAGTTTGAGCTCCCGGGGTTGGCTCCAAAGTAGCTTCGACTCGGTTAGGGCCTTCGATACTATCCTCAGATATCCATCCATTCCCTGAGTTCTCCATGCCTGGTTGCATCCCCGTGGCAAAATGTGGTCGGATGCGCTGGTACCAGGACTTAGGTGGTCCTTGTTGAGGAGAATCCTCGGTGCCGCTACTGATGTCAACGATATCTTTTCCATTGATTTGACCGGCCATCTACATAAAATTATGTGTATATATGTGCTATTAATCTACACATAATGTTAACGTCTTAAATCAGTTAATCTTATGTAATTCTAAGCAACACTCACTAACCGTGCTTGGGAATGACGGGATTGTTTCGGGACCCACTATTTCCGGTTATAGTCTAGTTTTTCTTTTCAAGAAAATTTTCTAGTTTCCCTATAACCTTTGGCTCTGATACCAACTTTTGTCACACCCCAAAAACCGATTTGTACCACAGATGAACACGTGGAAGGGCGGTAACTGAAGTTGGAATTTTACCAACGATTATAGTCAAACGGTTATTATAAGAAACATGATTATTGTTACAAAATCCTTAGACTTATTCACAATACATACTTAAAGTTAAGACAAGTTTTCATAAAAATCTTTTCCTACGAAAAGATCTACACTTAGATGTTTAGGTCCCATGTTCCGTCATCGTCTCCCAACACCGTTTGACCTTCCCAAAATCCCTACGCATCATTCCCAATTAAGATTTCTTACGGACCTGAAAAACATGAGAAAATACTAGGTCAAACAAAAGTTGGTGGGCATTCGGGTTTTCAGAATTTAAAGAAAAACAGTTTATTTTCCAATTTCATTATGATGATAGAGAAATTAATATATGTATCATAGACTAGCTAGGTCATACGATAACTTCGGCTATAAGTCCATAATCAAACCAAGAAACACGTCGTTGCCCCACAACAGTCCAAACATATATACTCCCTCACAATCCTGACCAGAGCGACTGGTCGTGAGAGCGGACCCTTCTAACCCGATAGATCTTCCCATATAAGTCTGTGGCCTCCCCGAGGTTAATGATTATGGGGGGATTTAGGGGTCCAGTAATATGTACGCATATAACTGACCCAACTTATACCATCAAATAATATATATTCGTTTTCTCAATCAATCATCATATATATAAGATATATCATATTTTTAATCATGCTTTTCCCCCAAAACGTTTAAATACGACAATATTTAATAAAAATGGGGCCGAAGTACTCACCTTGAGTATGATCAGAAAATCCAATATGTAAATTCTCTGAACCGACAAACCCTAAATATACATATATTTGTCAATACGAGGTAATTCCTGTTTAATGAAATAATGTTCACCCGACTTGTATTATATTAAAATGTTTTGGTCAAATTTCTCGTAAAGCTTTATTTTAGAAAACGTATATGATTTATAATTCGCTGGCGTATAAGCTAATCCTAATGCGCTGATGTCCAATACTAACTATTAGCCTATTATAGACCTTACGCTAATCTTACCTTACCTAGTTATCTATTTTCAATCATAAATCTAAAATATATTTATTTTCGACATGGTTTTACCTATTGTCTTTTTAAATAATTTTGAAAAATAGAGTATTTTATACGAATCTTCCTTTACGTTTTATTTTATAACTAAATTTAATTAAAGTATATACTTATATATATAAATTTATATTATTTATTCATCGTTATTTCTAAAAAGGTATATTGTTCTTGTTTTAGTCTTGTGTTGATCAATATTCTTATATCTTCTTGAGGTCCAAATGTCATCTTAGTCAAGCCTAGAATTCTAGTTCTCGATTCATTGTTTATCAAACTCTTTTTATTTAATTTTTGACATAATAACATATTCAAATATTCATCTTTTTCCTTTTATGTACCTTTTATCTTGATCATTAATTAATCTTTAGCAATATCATCCAATATTTCCTACTTAGTCATGATTCTACTTCATTATCACCAACAATAATCATCCAAATATTTCCTCTTAATAAGTTTTTTAGAATGCCATAAATCCACTAAGTCTCCTATCACCATGCATTCATACATACATGTCACATACATACATCCATGCACATTCTTACAACCCTAACTCAAATCCATACATGTTTCTACCAACTAATACTAATTTTAACCTAAATTTTCAGATTTCTCAAGCTATTTCAAAACCTATTTTTACCAATAAATTTATTTTTCCAAAATCATCAAGTGGGTGAACTAACCAAATCAAGATTTCAATCTTGCTGATCTATGCATGAACATAATATCGAGTATTAGTCTAAATCATTATACCTCGAGTCTAAATCCTTGGTTTCTAACGTTAGCTCACGGTGCTCACGACTTGATTTCCACTCTTGAACCCTAATCCGGTTTTAGCTTGAGAAACCCTTCTTGGTTTGACTCCCAAGTAGCAATGTGGGTTCTTAGGGTAGTGGTGGGGTTCTCGAAAGTGAAAGGTGGGGGTAGCGATGCTTGCGGTGTCCGAAGGGGGGTGGGGTCTTGGTGTTTTCGGTGGTGGTGAGGTGACTGGTTGATGATGGTGGTTGAAGGTGGAGATGGCTTCGGTGGTAGTCGACGGTGGTGATTAACAGACGGTGGTGCGGCGGCGATTTGTGGGGTCGGGTGGTGATGGTCCGCGGTAGCAGTGGTTGGTGGCGGCGATTGTGGTGTTGGACGGTGAAGATGGTGTCGGGTGGCGATGGTGGCGATCGGCGATAGGGGTGACGGGTGAAGGTGGTGGTTGTAATGTGGTGGCAGTAGGCGGTGGTTGGTGTGTGGTGTCGCGATGGGGGGATGTCGGGTGGTGGTGGTCGCTTCAGTGGTAGCCGGCAGAGTTGATGGCTTCAGTGGTGGTCGACGGTGGTGATGGCTTCAGTGGTGGTCTGCGGTGGTGATGACTTGGGCGGCAGGAGTCGGCGTTGGGGATGGCTCCGGTGGGGAGTTTGGTCGATGGAAGGGAGAAGAAGAGAGGAGGGAGAGTGAGAGTGAAGGGGTTGAGTGTTGGTGTGTTTTCAAGGTGATTTTGTAGAGATTTTTGCATGTGTGGGTTCCAAGGATTATTATTATTATTTTTTTGGCTGGCAAGATACTCATTTCTTATCATTACATCCCAATACAAAAATCTATTATTATTATCTTATTTATTTACAAATTAAAATTTATTATTATTATTGTTATTATTAATTTTTTTTATTTATCATTATTAAACGTTTTAACTCAGTTGATTTATCTGTCAACGGGTTTTGCGTTAATATTGATCAAATACTGATCATTGACTCTCATGGGTGCAATGTACTGTGCTGAAAATTCCAAATTCAGCAAGACATTTCTTTTTAAGAAGCACATTGGTCAATCTTTAGAGAGTCAAACGAGTCAACTAAGGTAATAATTTAATGCGTAAAATTCGAAAAATTGGGTTGACGTTTGACCTGATTTTTGTCGGGTTGTTAAACATGACAAACCTGGTCATGATCAATGAGGACGTTAGTCTTGTTGGTTAAGTTTTCTAGTTTAGTATGTAACAGTGATATTAAAGTCAAACCTGTAGTGATGCATTGGAGAGAGCTAACCTACCCAAGAGGGTTAAATATAATCAAATGAATCATCGTAAATTTGTAAGATATAAAACTTACCTCAACCGGTCGTGAACCCATCAAATTATTATGTTGAGTTGAGTTCTTTTGCTTTTTTTTAGAGGAGGTGGAATGGTTGATAAGGTGTGTTCTTGTGTGTGTGCTCGTTGAAGACGTTGAATGAACTTGCTTGGGCCTTGGAGGAGGAGATTTATGTGGGCTGGGCTGGGCTGGTCGCATGGGCTGTTTTAAGTTGCTTACATTTTGGGCTTTATTTAAATCTTCAATAACCAAGCTCAATAAATAGAGTTTCTGTGTTTATTCTAGAAAAGTAATATACATCCATACACACGTATTTCAAAATGACTTGATGCGCATGAATAGGATATAAATGAGTTGAGCCGAGCCCGAGCTCGTTAAGGCTCGAGCTCACCTAGTTTAAATTTTAGAAAGCTCAAGCTCGAGCTATGTTTTTGTGTAATTTTATTCCTAAAGCTCTAGATTGATTCATTAGATAATTTTCAAGCTCTAATTTAGCTCGTTTATCATTAAATTATTATTTTTTTATTTTTTATAATTACTTTTATATTTATTTATAATTGTACTTATTATATGTAACATAATACATATTACTAAATTAATTTTGCCATAAATTTATATATAATAATATTATTTATATAAATATATTTAATATGATAAAAACATCATATAACAAAAAAAACTCATTTAGGCTCGTGAGCCAGCTCGGGCTCGATATTTGAAACTCGAGCTCGAGCTACTTTAAGCTTCGCTCAAATATTGGAGTTTTTTCAAGCCGATACCGAATAGCTTGCAAACTGACTTGAATCGTTTACACCGTAACTTTATTGATAATAATATTTAAATATATGTACCTTCTTTAGGCTTTTGTATTATAGTTATTATTAAATTGGAATGAATTTCATGAATTCCTTTATCAACTTATCATCACTACCATGCCTTTTGTAATATAGTTATCATTAATTGGAATAAAATCTCTTAGAATTTCTTTAAATTCCAGAAGATGGGACCAAACTTCCCCATCACCTTTTTACTACATTCCAACCATCAACCCCCTTTTTTGACCCATTGCTGTGGCCAAGAATCATCATCATCAAGAACCATTACTCACCAACAATTCTTGATCATTATTCTTCCCTGAGTGTTCAATTAAGATGGTTCACAATTCGATTGAAATTGTGTTTACATCACTGTGTAAAAAGATGAGCACCATGTGTTTGATAAAATGCCTACTGAGAAACTGCCAATTTCCAATCTTTGTCAAACTGTCCAAACCCATCTGCACCACACACACTCAGACACTCACACTCGCATATTCCACAATCTTGACCTCACAAACTTCATGATAAGAGTTTCATCCCCACATAGGTGCTCATTTTTGGCCTATTATTGATCCCAATTATGGGTATTTTATGAAGTGCACAGGTTGTTTTCATTTAAGGACATCAGTAACTGGTATGAAAATGAATTCAATTGAAGCTTATGCAACCACACAGTGAAATGTGCATAATTTTTGGAAAGATTGAGGTTGGTGTTTAGTTGTTGTGTATGTAGGACATGATTGAGCTTGAGGGAGGGGTTAAATTATCACCATGTTGGATGTTCATCAAGAGGGAGGTGAGCTGCCCATGACAGTTCACATGCCTGCTGTGAAAAAGGAGCTTACTTCTGATGCCATGAAGAGAATTAGTGACTGGTTTGCTTTCGGTTTTCTTCATCTTGCTTTCTAGAATACTTACTTTGTGATGTTCATTTGGTGTTGGTGATGATAGTTTTCATCTTCATTTAATTAATTTGCTCATGAGTCATCACAAACAAGCGGACGTAACCAATATAATTTCTCTTTAGCAAAGCTATTAGTAGGGTCCGGGGTGTGATAGAGGCAAACCTTACGCCTTTAGGCTGCTCATGAGAATTTACTAACATACAATAGAAACTAGAAAATAAGAATCATAGTTAGGAAGATAGAGGAGGATCTTTAAAGATCTTATCAATTTTTATAAATTTGCAGGATTTCATCCCAAGATGTCCCAAGTGATGTCATTGTTTGTGTAGGAGGTGTTTCTTTTCCCATGCACAAGGTACACTGTTTCTATTCTTTTGTTATAACTAAAATTTATATATAATTTTTGTAAATAATGATTCAAAGTTTGTTTTGAAATATCAATAGAAGTAAACATATTTATTTTGTGTCTGGTTTATATGGGGTTGTGGGTCTAAAACTCAGTTCTTTACGCGGTGCAGTTTCCTTTAGTCTCAAAGTGTGGTTATATAAAGAAACTGTTATCGGACACCAAAAATGCCGATCCTTCTGTCATCGAAATCCCTGATCTCCCGGGAAGAGCAGAAGGATTTGAACTTGCAGCAAAGTTCTGTTATGGAACACATTTAGATTTATGTACAGAAAACATTGCAATGGCAAGATGTGTGGCTGAATATCTTGAAATGACAGAAGAATATGCAGATGGAAACCTGGTATCAATAACTGAAGCATATATAAATGAAACAGGGCTTATAACCTTATCTGCTGCAGCTACCATTTTGCAATCGTCGGGAAAATTTTTACCAATATCAGAAACCGTAAAATTAGTTGATCGATGTGTAGACACTATCGCGTGCATGGTGACTGAAAAGAGTCAAGTTACACTTGTTGATTGGTGGGCTGAAGACTTGATCACTCTTAGAATTGATATCTTTAAAAGGGTTCTTCTTGCATTAGTTTCAAGGGGATTCAAACAATTTGCACTCGGTCCAATTCTAATGCTTTACGCGCAAAAATGTCTTCGAGGTTTGGTAAGATACCTTGCTTGTATGTACATAGAACTTGACTGCGTTTTGTACTTTTGTTTATGAGCTACCAGATTTATTTCCTATACATTGACAGTTTTGACCCTTAATGGGTCGATATAGATTGTGTTTTATTTCAAACAGTTAAAAAGAAATAAATTTAGCTAAAAGGGAACAAGTCAAAAGATTGAAACGATTGAAGAAGCCCAAAAAGTCTCATTATAGTGCATACAACCTCTTAAACAGTTTTATTTCCATGATTTAGATTAATACTATAATCATACATAACACATTAGCTAATAAACAAAATTAAGAAATGGATTAAAAGGTGTTCGTGTGTTCTTTAACCCAGCCTACTAAAATGACATGTTTCAAGCTAAACTTGTTTTGTTTTGACCCATTGTCTAACCTGCTCAACCTGCATATGTGGCCATCTCTAGTTTATGATATAAATTATGTTCTTGTGGTATACCCTTTTCAATCTTGTTTAGTTAGCATAAAATCTTGAACAAGTTTCTATTAATCAAACAGGAAATCCATGGAAAATCAAAGAAAAACATTGATCCAAAACAGGAACACGAGAAGAGGATAATTTTAGAGACAATAGTTGGCCTCTTACCACGCGAAAAGAATGCAATGTCAATAAGCTTTCTTTCAATGCTGCTTCGTGCTGCCAAATATCTAGACACAACGGTTGCATGCCGGCTAGATTTAGAGAAAAGAATGGCTTTACAACTCGGGCAGGCGGTTTTAGATGATATATTAATTCCTTCTTTCTGCTTTGATGGTGATACATTGTTTGATGTTGATACAGTGCAACAAATCATGATGAATTACTTTGAATATAATTCTAAGGATTCAGATGATACAAACCATACCTATTCATTACAAAATGACAATGAGAAGGTGGGGAAGCTAATGGAGAGCTTTCTTGCTAAAATAGCTTCTGATCGAAATTTGTTGGTTTCAAAATTTATAAATTTTGCTGAATGTATTCCGGTGGAAGTACGGGAGACAGAAGATGGAATGTATAGAGCCATTGATATTTACTTGAAGGTATGCTCTTCTTCTTATATTTATATTTTTTTATAAAATTATTCAGGAGGTTCTGTGCATTAAAAGTACACTGTGTGTCATTCTGCCCGTTCAACCAACTTGACCCGTTTTATATTTAGCTATTTTTTTATTTGACCCGTTAGAGTTGAAACTTGAATCAACCCTGATAAGTCAGTGGGCAATAATTTGCTGGTTATATAACAAGAGAAGAATGTAGATGTGATTGCGGGTCATATAAGATAGGAAATAAAGATTAGATTCACCAAATATAGAATGAATAATGTAGGAAAATGGTCCAATTATTTCTCAACATTATATGGGTTTTCAACATCTAGAATTGCTATTGATCAAAATATTACATTCAAATCTCTCAGGCTCATCCAGCTTTAAGTGACATGGACCGAAAGAAAGTTTGCAGCTTAATGGACTGTCAAAAGCTATCTCGTGAAGCCCGAGCCCATGCAGCCCAAAACGAAAGGCTTCCAGTTCAAACCATGGTTCAAGTTCTTTACTATGAGCAGCAATGCTTACGGGAAATGGATGGTAGCCCGGTCACTGATCTTGTAAGGTCGCACACTACCATCGAAACTCAAAAATCAGTATCAGATGAAATCTCAAGCTTGAAAAAAGAAAATCAAGAGCTGAAATTCGAGCTTTTAAAGATGAAAACACGATTAAAAGAGATCGAGAGGTCAACTTCCACTAAACCGAAGGTCAACAATGCAAATGAAACTACTGTGGGTAAGCCACCATTGCCGAAAAAGTCTTTTATAAGCTCGGTGACCAAAAAGCTTGGGAAGATCACACCTTTTCTTCATGCTGATGGCCATTTGCCTTCAAGCACAAGAGGCAGGAATAAACCTGATAAAGATAGAAGACATTCAGTGGCTTGATATGTTGTTTTTGATGGCTTTTGTGTGGGTAATCAATTGATTCATACAGCTTGATCAGTAAATAATTAAGTTCATGATGTAAAACACGATTTTAGATGATATATCTAGTACATGGGAGTGTTGTTAAAAACTTATGAATGAAGTTCTAGTTTATTAGCTCCATTGTTACATGATAATAGAATTAGGTGTATTCAATAGTCTTAAGTTAATAGTAGAGGAACTGTAATTGTAAATAATGGATTAAAAGTTTAAACTGATTGTGCTTAAGCTCATGAATGAAAGAATAACAAGGACTTGAACTGAACCAACTTCCTCTATTTGAATAACTGAATATCTCACCCAAACGTTTCTCTTACAATGGCACCAGAGCCTTCTGCTTTTCTATTCTCATCGAAAAGCTCGGCAGCGACACCATAACAGAAATCAACAAGAGCGAATGGACGTGAAAGGCGGTCAACACCCATGATAAAGCGATGGACCAGGTAACCAAGGGCCTTTGAAGCACGAATCATTAGTGAATAAATATTATAGGTTCTTCACCACAACAGAATTCAATGACAACATTGAGTGGATGTGAAAGTCAATTAACACCTTCGAATAGGTTGTCTACTGTTGTATTCAGATTAAGAAAACAAAATGGGACTGTTTTCGCTTTCCATTGAAGTTTGAAGGTAATATAATTGTATTTATTATAGCATCTAATTTCTTAATAAATGTTCCTTTATATTATTAAATATTTAATTATTTAATTATTTTGAACTGTTAAAATTCATTAAAAAAAACTAGCAAGAAGCTAGCATGAGAAACTACAAGAAGTAACAATACAAATTTACACCATAGGTTTCAATCTAGATTCCCGACCTTTACTCTAGTTTTCATTCAAAGGTAGGAAAGAGTTTTGATGTCGCCTATAATCTTGAACGCTCCTTTTATTTTGATGTTGAAAGTCATCTCATTTCGACCCTTCCAAATGCAGCACAAGGAGATTAAAAAGAATAGTATAAATAAGACTTTTGAGACCTCTCGATCCTGAGAGGCAACTAACTTGATGAAGAAGATTTCCACAGAGCTGATTTGAGTTGTTGGCATTTAATCCAGGTGAAAACCAAGTCCCAAACCATATGAGCAACATCAGAATTGATCAAAATGTGATCCGCGTTCTCCTCGTACAATCTACAAGCAAAACAAGTAGCTTAATTTACAATACCTTGTTTCATAAGAGAGGCTTTGAACGAAATTCAGTCAAAAGACAGTTCTCCAAGCGAACATATAAGTCTTGATTGGCACCCATCTGGACCAATGTAAAACTCGATCGTCACAAGAAAGTTTTACTTAATCTTTTTTCTAAGTTTCTTGGAAACAAATGTGTTTAAGTTGCTGATGAGATCATTAAGGTCAAGATCCAACAAGTTAAGATCCTCCATAATTTTAACAATATTTATCGAAGGTCCAATGATAGTTTTTTTTTATAGGAAACACAGGGTTTCAATTATTAATGGAGTGAATTGCACGAATTACTATCATTTTCATGAGTGAACCTCCAAAGCCATTTGCATAGCAGCGCCAACTTAGCAGCCCCAAAGGAAACCGACTCCTACCCCACCTTGCTTTTTTAGAACTAACAACCTCTCCTACGCAACCCGACAAACCTAGGAAGCTGATTCAGATCTAGAACCGATTTAAAGTGATATACTTCCTAGAACCGATTTAATTATGGTGATCCTACCACCAATGAAGGAGCATGGAACATTTCCAAAGCGATAGACGAGAAGCAACCTTATCTATAACTCGATTACAGTACAGAATGTATTATCATGGAAGTTTACCCACATGACATTGAAGCACATTAGTTGTAGATTCGACGATTGCATATATCATCATGGCAAAGATAGAATGGAAGGAATAGTGTCAGTGATTGCATATTAACATGAGAAATCAAAGAAATCAAAAGTAATGGAAGGAATAGTGTCAGCGATTGCATATTTTATCATGGCAATTCTTCGCTAACAAAGGCATTAAGGTTTAACAAGTTTGCTAACAGCTCATGTTTCTGCTCTCATGACAGAAAGGGATGTTGCGATGCCACCGCTCTTATACAAATAAGATAATATAATCACTTAAGTTATGCATAATGTATCGTTGGTTTTACGTAATTGGTGGCTACTGAATGATTATGGGTCTAACAGTCGAACGGCAATATTGATGACCATGGTCTTTTGCTTATGTGAGATTTGATGCACTGTGTGTTGTTTAACAGGCAAGTAATCTCATATTGTTTTCTAGCGATGGTACGTTGATGATGACGAGCTTTCTTTCGCCTGAGACGTCAACGACTCGGTTATGATGGCGAAACCCCTTGTAAGTTTTGATTGGAATCCACTCGATAGGCGATAACGATGCGAGAAAAAAAGGATCTGTTCGTAGTTATGACGCCATAAAACACAATGTTCGCAGCCACAACGAATTGTCGTTTCGATACTTTTAATTAGTCCATAATTTAGAGTGCTATTTATGAATTTCTACTGGTTCTGTAAATAAACAATGGCTATGATGGTAAGTACGCGATGATAAGACAATGTACGTTTATCTAAGCATCGGTTTAACCAGTCTGTCACGCTAGCGACATGCGCCCGTCACGCTAGCGACATGCGCCCGGGAGACAATACTATTGTGCTTTATAGTCGACTAATAGAGACTTTAACATCATTTGCAACATCTGATCCTCATAGCAATCAATATTTCTTTCAACAATTTGTTTTTGTTTACCGAGTGAAAACTTCTCATGATGTCACAAATTTCACCAATTCATAGATTGCTCCTATTTAAAAACACTGGGGAATTCTATTTGAGGCGATACATTGTGGCTCAATATCTCTCTTGTTGGCACAAGAGAAAATAACAATGCAAGGTGTCACAAATCACTTGATCAAATCAGAACTAAAAAACTCACAATTGAACCAAAACACAAGTCTAAACCAGAAATTCACCAAACCACACAATGACTCATCTATCTTCCCACAAGAAACCATTCCATCGAAATCGCAACCGACAAGATAATCAAACTGGAGAAGATGACTTGAATATTAGGCGAAGATAAACCGACTTGGTAAATAGATGGCGTTGGTGGGAAGACGGTTTTCAATCTGTTTATTCAAATATCTTGTTTAGCTCACAAACAAATGCTAAACAGCTTTCAAATTGTTTATTCAAAACAACTTAAACTTATCATAAAATTTAATTGGATGAGCAACCCTGAACATCCTCAAAACAGCTTGATGTATCAGAACGTAATAAGCTAATAAACAGTTCTAATAAACAACACCGACCACCCCCTAAAAGGGTCAAAATCATGGTTAAACATTGATTAAGCACACAAGTACTTGGTGCATTCTCTCTTCTAAAGCCACACAAAAGCCATGACTAAACACCCGCATTTCATTTGCAAGACATGTTTCATACGATCGATGAACATAAAGACACGTCTATGGTTTTTATGTAGCCAGAATTAGAATAGTTGGCTCTTGTTAATGTCTACAAATGCAAAATTACAAGCCCATTTATGATCATTGCCAAAAATGCTATCTAGATCAAAAAGGATTTGTTTAACATGCCTGAAAATCTGCAACCACCACACTAAATGATAGATCAAAACTACTTTCTTCCTCTGTTCAGCCTCTGCAAGTGGTAATTAAGTGTTCCCCAGGGTTTTCTCTTTTTACCCGTCTGCAAAACGACAATCACATAGAAATTAAGTGCTAAACAAAAGAATGTTCGTTTACATCTCTTGGTCAAACTTCTCAAAGGACCAAGTCAACTGTAAGTCATAAGCAGTATAAGAAAATCATCTGTAGTTAAACAAGTTGTTCTATGGATATGCTTCTGTTGCTTTGAGTTGTAGTAATCAGGAAACCAGTTGTATGAGCATTGGCGAAATTTTATCTTTTTTAAGAAAGCAAACGATAAAATAACCAAAAATGACATTCTTGTGTAAAGAACGGGTAAATAAGGTAATTTTGTTTTATCCTTTGATTATCTATTTTGTTGCAACTTGATATGAAACTAAACTACTAATCAGAAGCAGAACATGTTAGTTTAATTCTTTTGTTATGTTTAGTATAAAGTTTGTTCTCAAAATGTAAAGTTAGCTTAGTGTAGGGACTAATTGTGTAACTAGTTAGTTAGTGCTTCTAACTACTATAAATAGTGTGGTGTAGTGTGTATCTGAAAATTATCATCTTTCAATAAAATTTGGATGACCGTTATGTTCAATTTCTATCATTTGGTATCAGAGCGCGTATCCATCCTCGTCTCCCTTCGATTCTGATTTCGATAGAACTCCCCACCTGATCGCGACTACATCCCCTCGATTGCGGTTAAGCCCGTAGCTGATCGATCTGACGACTTCGATAACCCACAATTTCCACCGGAATTCAACTTCTTGACTCAATTCAATGGCGAATCAAGATAGACAGGTGGCCCTGAAGGACACAAGTGACCCAATTTCGTTCAAGATTCCGATACTCACTCCGACGACTTACACCTCCTGGGCAATCAAGATGGAGGCGTTCATGGATGCCCAGGGAATCTGGGATGCTATTGAACCACCATCCAAAGAGGCTGTGGATGCCAAGTTGGGCAAGAAGGCCAGGGCCTTCATATTCCAAGCCTTGCCGGAGGATGTTCTCATGCAGGTGGCTGCATTCAAGTCAGAGAAAGACATCTGGAATGCTTTGAAGAAACGATATGTAGGTGAAGACAGAGTCAAACAGGCCAGAATTCAAACTCTGGATCATGAGTTTGAGGTGCTGTGCATGTGGGAGTCTGAGTCTATAGATGATTTTACGGGGAGGATGGGAGAATTGGTGTCCCGGTATAGAGTCCTGGGGACAACAGTTGCAGCCACCAAGCAAGTAAGAAAGTTCTTGAAAGCAGCCCCAGATAGGTTTCTACCTATTGTGGCTGCCATCGAGCAGTTTTCAGATTTAGAGGCAATGACCTTCGAGGAATTGGTGGGGAGACTGAAGGCGTATGAGGAAAGGCTGAGACCTGCCACCCAAGGAAAGAATTCCTCTGGGCAGTTACTCTTGACAAAGAGTGAGTGGCAAGAAAGGACCAAAAGTGAGTCCAAGCCCCTGAACTCACGATCCAGTGGATGGGACAACAAAAGTAAAGGAAAAGGGAAAGGAAGATTTGCACAAGGCAGGGGAGGCAAACCCAGTTCTAAAGGTGGTGACAGAGGTGCAAACACCACCAAGAAAGATAAAAAAAGCATGAGGTGCTTCAATTGCGACAAATTGGGGCACTTCTCTAGTGAATGTCGGGCTCCAAGGAGAGGAGACCAGGAAGCACACTTGACACAAACCCAAGAAGATCAAGAACCAGCTTTGCTATTAGCAAAGCTGGATATGGGCCTACTTGAGGAGCAAAGTGTGTTTCCCAAGAATCTACCTCATGGAGGTGATTCTTGTACCTGGTATCTCGACAATGGGGCCAGCAACCACATGACTGGCATCGAAACCCACTTCACAGAGCTTGATGAAGCCATAACTGGCAAGGTGAAGTTTGGGGATGGGTCTGTGGTTGTAATCAGAGGCAGGGGATCCATTTGCTTTCAGTGTAGCAATGGTGAACACAGGGTAATGACTAATGTCTACTACATCCCTGCCCTGAGAAGTAACATCCTCAGTTTGGGTCAATTGGATGAGGTGGGCTGTAGGGTACTAATGAAAGATGGCTACCTATGGGTCTACGAGAAAAGTGGAAGAACCTTGATGAAGGTAAAGAAATCAGAAAATAGACTCTACAAGATAAAGCTCACTGTTACACCCCCCATGTGCCTGCCTACAGCCATGCCTGACCAAGCTTGGACATGGCATGCAAGGCTGGGACATCTGAGTTTTGACTCAATAAACAAGATGTCCAGGCATGATATGGTGAGGGGAATGCCCAAGATTAGCCACAAATCACAATTGTGTGAGAGTTGCTTGGTTGGCAAGCATAGAAGCCAAGCCTACCCCAGTGCAAGCAACTTCAGAGCTCAGACACCTCTAGAACTGATTCATGCAGATCTGTGTGGTCCAATAGACCCACCCACACCTACAGGAAACAGATACTTCATGCTCTTGGTGGATGATTGTTCAAGATTCATGTGGGTACACCTACTGAAGTCCAAAGTTCAAGCACCAGAAGCATTTAAGGTGTTCAAAAGTATGGGGTGGATTATGAGGAGGTGTTTGCTCCTGTTGCTAGGCTAGAGACTGTGAGGTTGATTCTAGCCTTGGCAGCTGCAAACAAGTGGAAAGTTCATCACCTGGATGTTAAGACAGCCTTTCTGAATGGGGATTTGAAAGAGGATGTCTATGTGTCACCGCCAGAAGGCTTTGTAAAGCCTGGTAAGGAGAAGTTAGTCTATAAGCTCATTAAGGCTTTATATGGCCTTAAGCAGGCTCCTAGAGCCTGGAATGAGAAATTACATGTCACCTTGTTAGAATTTGGTTTTAAAAGGTGTCCACAAGAACATGCTGTGTATAAGAACCAGGCTGAAGATGGGTCTGTGATATTGGGTGCATATGTGGATGATCTAATAGTGACAGGGTCAAGTTCAAGGATGGTTGAGGAGTTTAAAACCATGATGAGGTCCAAGTTTGAGATGACAGACCTTGGTTTGCTGAACTATTACTTAGGCATAGAGGTGAAACAAGAAGACAATGGTATCTTCTTGAATCAATCTGGGTATGCTAAGAAAATTCTAGAAGAACATAACATGTGGGAGTGCAATGCAACTAAAGTTCCTATGGATCCTGGATTGAAACTAGGGAAAGATGAGGATCAGGATTCTGTGGATGCTACTCTGTATAGAAGGGTCATAGGGTAAAGGGCGTACCTGGTGCATGAAGCTCCCGCTTTGCGCAGGGTCCGGGGAGGGGCCGGATCGCGAAGCGATCTGATGTACGCAACCTTTCCTTGCACAATTTTATGAAAGAGGCTGTTTCCACGGCTAGAACCCATGACCTCAAGGTCACAAAGCAGCAACCTTACCAGTTGCTCCAAGGTCCGCCCTCAGACTAGGGTGTTTGAGATATTTGACTCAAACTAGGCCTGACTTGTGTTACTCAGTGGGCATAGCAAGCAGGTTTATGGAGTCACCTATAACTACTCATTGGCAAGCGGTTAAGCACATCTTGAGATACCTTAAAGGTACTGTCGATCATGGTATTTGGTATGAAAATGGGAATATTAGTGATTTGGTGGGCTTCAGTGACAGTTCTCATGCACCTACCAAGGCTGATGGTAAGAGCACCACAGGTATGGTGTTCTACTATGGTGGAGGTCCTGTTAGTTGGGTGTGTCAAAAGCAAGAAACTGTTACTTTATCATCCTGTGAGGCAGAATTCATAGCAGCTACTGCTACTGCACAGCAGACTGTACGGCTAAGAAGTGTTTTGGAGGTGTTGACCGGATGTCAGGCAGGTCCTATTTTGATCTATGTGGATAATAAATCAGCTGTTCAGTTAATGAAGAACCCAGTATTTCATGGGAGATCAAAACACATAGATGTTCGGTATCATTACATAAGGAGTTGTGTTGAGAAAGGCTTAGTGGTAGTTAAACATATTTGTGGAGAAGAACAGAAGGCTGATATTCTCACAAAGGCTCTTCCTAGGCTGAAGTTCACTGATATGAAGAGGCTGCTTGGAGTAGGTTCTATGAAAGAATTAAAGGGGTGATTGTTAGTTTAATTCTTTTGTTATGTTTAGTATAAAGTTTGTTCTCAAAATGTAAAGTTAGCTTAGTGTAGGGACTAATTGTGTAACTAGTTAGTTGGTGCTTCTAACTACTATAAATAGTGTGGTGTAGTGTGTATCTGAAAATTATCATTTTTCAATAAAATTTGGATGACCGTTATGTTCAATTTCTATCAAAACATGTTTATCTAAAGTCTATACATTGAAAAGTAGTTATCAAATATTCAAATTAAAAATGCAAATCCAAACACCCCTTGACTGTTCTATTATTGCTAATTTGCACCTGAGTCTCCATGCAGGCATCTAGTAGTTGGCGTTGACGGGTGCATTTTTCATCACTGTTATGATTAAGGGACAGACAGCCAAGATAAGTCATCATATCCTTCATACAAGGTTTTGCTAGACCACCAAACTTCTTTGCATTTATATGTAGCTCACCAGCTTTTTTGCCCATGCTTTTCAAGTATGATCTATAAGATAATCGAATAACAATACTTAAGGTATTTAAATATCAATAAAAGGCCCATTAAAAACCACGACAGATGAACATTCAAATTTCAACAGGTTCTACAAAGACCTACTACACACACTTATATAAGAATACTATATTTTCAAACTTGAAAGGTTTATGGAACAAAATGCTTAAACCGATCTCTTAAATTCACAGTAGATAGAGCTAAATCAACTAGTAGCTTAAGAAAGTTCAATTGCTGACTCCAAACATCTCACTGGATTAATGTGTTGCCATAGATGATTAAGCAACCTCCTTAGAGCTAATACTAACATGTATCAGCATGTACATATACAGAATCAAGAGTCTGCTATCAATCTACAGGTGATAATGACCGTAAGATGTTCTGAACAGCACTTCAGTATGATATCCTGTGAATAGAATAAATCATGAGCAAGACAATATAACGTTTACTCTATTCTTAACGCATTATCTTAAACTAATGTTCTGCCTTCAGTTGTGATTTTTATGACCCTGAATTTCTAAATGAATATATTATCTTGGTCATTGAAATGACTTCTGGGAATCCAGATTCCAGAGTTTGGAGGACGATGTGTCGTGTTTTTTCTTATCGAGTGTTATTTAAGTTTAATTGTAGTCTTTTGTCAACTAAGCATATATAGTCGCTCAAATGGTTATATACATTAGTAACAGTAGGCAACAATGGAATACAAATTCGAAACTCGAATCTTGAAACATTTTGAACCCTAGACTCTTAACTTCAGTTCATCGAAACTACCCAAACAGAAGTCATATTCAAAACCTTGGAGCATATATGCATCCAGCTGTTGCATAATAAGCTATAGTAAAGATATTAATGTAATTGTTTTGGTTAACAGTATTCAATGGTGATGTACCAATGTCTTTCAAGTGCATTCAATGAAAAGGCTTAATCAATACCCATGACAAGAGCTTAAGATTGTGTATTATGTTTATGTTCAATTAACTTATCTATTTCCTTGAAGCATAGAATCTAGAGACTTAGCAATGACTAAACTTCAAAACTGAAACATAATTCGCGTGATTAATCGAAGCGATAACATAACATTTTCAACTATCTGAAAATCACCTTCAAGCTAATTTGATTAGAACAAATCCAAATCAGTTCAAATTTCACCAAAACCCTAATTTCGTAAACAGAATTGAATCCAAACAAAAAGCATCGGATCACGCATCGATGCAATACAGCGATACTACAACCAGCGTATCCTTAACAAATAACATATACATACAATTACATCTAAAGTGATTTGAATCAAAGAAATCAAATATGAATCAGAAAGTAACTACTCACAAAGAAAGAAGATACTTAGGTCTAAAGAATCGTTAGAAATAAGAAGACCTGAACCTTAGGCGTCAGCAGCGGCGGCGGCAAGTGGGATGGTAGCTTGTAGACGGAGCCGAGGGGAAACAGGGGTGATTTTAGTAAAAACAAATCAAGAGAAGCGAAATTTCGCATTGGACCTTCAACTTAGCAATAAGTACAAGAGTAGCATATTCTTTTTTCTACAATAATTTTGAGTAACCAAGTTAGGTAACTCCGAACTCATTCTTTAAAAGTTTGTAAGTGAAAACCTTATATTATATAGAATGATTTTAATTGGTTGTGAGTAGGTAATAGAGAAAATATTATTATTTATTTATAAATTTAAGAATTCATTATTCAATCCTTATAAATTTTTAATATTTTTTAAAGTGATTATGAGTAGGGTATGGAGAACATATAACGATAAAAGGTATAACAAATATTATTTAATTGAAAAGAGAGATAAAAAGTAATGATTTTTAGTATAATTATAAAGATAAAGATAAATAGTAAGATGTGAATGCTCTTATGGGTGTAATTATCGATTATCCCCTCTATTTTTATTAGACTTACGCATCTATTTACTTATATTCTTAAAACAAGTATTTAAATTAGCTTATGACAAGATTGAAAGTGTGATCTTTCTTAAAGAGTTTTTGATTTTTAACATCAAAGTACCAACTAAAGTGGCAATTAACCCCACTATTACTCTATAAATACACATATAATTAGGTATTTATAAATCTAAGACAAACAATGTTTTATACATGTGTATGGCGTAAGTCCACTGGCTACATGTTGTAAACAAAATATAGAGAGTAAAAAAAATAACTTTGTTAACAGAAACTTTACTTCTATTAATATGGGGTTAACTTATTTGATAAAGGCTCATGTCTTTTAAATTAGAGGTTTTGATGTTACTTTATAGAGATATGAATTTTTTTTCCCTGGATATAGATTTGAGGTTTTGGGTTCACATATAGTCATTGGTTATCAGAATGAGGTTTGAAGAAAACTAATGCTTGAAGTAACGTTGCATCCCTTTATTCATTTAGGTTAAGACTTTTATAGGAACGTCCACCAACATGTTGTGTTATAGAAATAATCAAAATTTTAAGACATAGTTTTTATTTTTCTTGTATAAATGAACTCTAAATATACCATAAGTTATGTATGTAACCACATTGTTTTTGATAAATTGTGAAAATATAGATACAAAATCTGTTACATATTTAGTGTAATTAGATTGACCAACGATCAATTTAGTCTTAATATCTATCAAATAAGTCAGGAGGTGCGGAATTCACACTTGTTTAAGTTTATTATGATCTTCAAAATTGAAGACCTGTTAGGGACGAAGCCCCTAAGCAATGAGGGTTGTAAGGAGACAATGCCCTTTTTGCGATGTTCTGGGGGTAGCACCCTTAGGAGCAGGTCCATGGGGTAGTTTTCATATTTTTTCAAAAAAATGATTTTCCTAAAATTTCATATGTGAAATTTGGGAGTAAAAAGTGTAATATCCATATATGAAAACTTCCCTGCAAATATTAATTTCGTAACAATTTTGGTCATTGTACATATTATCTGTTCACAAATTCTCACATACATATCATACTTGTTTTTGTAATTGAGTTTTATTCGATTGAAAATTTGTTGTGAACCCAAAAGTATTAATCTGATAGCGTTTCGCGACTCTAAATTTATCAGAGTATTTCTCTACAAAATCTACTATACCATCTCGAATCTTAGAAAAATTGTGAGAGTTTATATATTTTAAAAGATTAAAAGGGAAAGCATAAGTTTAATCTAAATATAATTGTACCCTTAGAGAAGCACTTCATTTCACTTTGTACCCTTGATGTTTGCCATCTCATTTTACCTTTCAAGTACCTTTCGTTACTCTTATAAGAGAAAGCATTCCACTTTAAACACCCCAAGCGAGAATTAAAAAATGATATTATTACTAAAAAAATCCCTAACAGTCACATTTTGAAGCCGTTGGGTAATGTTTCATGCGAGCTTAGTCACAGGTTACATTGCCTGTCCACCAACCCATCGAGCTGATCTATGGCACCAACATGAGTGTTTCACGCGATCGTTGAACCTTGCCCACTACCTATAGGGTGCTTTGGGTGACCTTACGATTGAGGAACTGGTGAGATCTTGATTTGTCATTGAATAAAGAACAAGTGACATAATGGAACAAATAACAAGAGTGTTCTTTTGGGTGGATTTTTTTACATGATACTGAACCGTTAGAAGTCATTGAAAAAAAGTAATATATAAGGGATGTTAAATTAGGGCTCGAACAAATTAACAAGAATTGAACACAAGATACAATGTTAATGTGGACTATGATCATGAGTATGAACGTATTGTCAGAGATGATTACACGAAGATGAAAAAAAAATTCACAATGGCATTTTCTTTACTTTTAACAGAAGTTTGATATATTGACTATTGAAAAATAAATATATCAAAATAAAACTAATAAAAAATGTATTGGAATTTTATTATATTTTAGAATAGAAGAAGGTTTATCTTCAGCTTACCCTCAAAATCTTACGAATAGTTTGTTAAGAGTGACATCAACAATTTATGTTTGTTTGTATTGAAAATAATAATTTTTATGATAGAATCTATACTAAAAAATCAAAATCTCTAAAGTCCCATGGTTTTTTTGTAAGATGTCCACGTAAAGCTCCACCTAAGATTTGAACACATGTTCTCACTACAATAAAAGTTACAAATTAGTATATAAGTATAGTTTTTTAATAAATTTTCTTAATAAATGCTCATTTACTATTACGTTAATCATAGTAACTTCTTTTAAAATAAATAAAATGTCTGATTAAAAATATTTAATTAGAGTTACTTTTGTTAAAATTAAACTTATTTTTTAGCTAATCGTTATAAGAATTATAATACTTTAAACATTGTATTTTTTACACAAACATTTTTAAAATATCAATATTCACAAAGTCAAACACAATTATTATGAACGATTACTAGCAATATCTTCACTTCAATATACATCACGACTCCATCTTATCAAATCTAAGTATGTTTTACAACCTCATAATCTTATATTTACAATTCCATGTTTTCGAATACGATATTCATTATTTTAACCCATGTAACACATAGGTATCTCACCTAGTAATACTTACCTTATTAGTAATGCGTGTATGGATGAACAATTATAATTATGTAGTGCTGCTTATGCTTAGTGTACTACCTTTATTGCTTTAGCCTCCCCCTTTATCTAACCTGTAGCTGCTCTGACTTGCCCTCACTTTTCTCACCATTTTCCATCGCAGCCGTGAATGTTTCCGGCGGTTTATCTCCGCCGGTGGTCACCATGGTTGCCGATGCTGTCGTTTATGGTACCTCCGGGTTCGTGGGGTTTAATCCAAGGAATGTGAACACCGTAGTCTCTTTGATACTCGTTCTAATCCAAGGGATGTGAACACCGTTGTCGTTGTCGTTGGTTATGATGATGATGATGATGAACACATTTGAAGCTTGCTATTGGTTCCATGTATGTCACTGCTTTTGTCGATGATGATGAGGATCTCCTCATCTGAGACTTGCTGTTGGTTCTATTTTCGTCATTGTTTTCATGGTTCTCTTTTTGGTGTCCGTTGGGTATTGTTTCCTTGTTGCTAAGAATGCCAATGACGACGAGCTATGTCTCATCTGAGATAGACGATTATATCGATATTAGCTGCATTGTGGCCAAATGGTTCGGTTGTATAGATGGATACAAATCCTCCCGTATATTCTGCCACATTCACCTCCAATCAACTTCCATAATTTCCTCCGTAATTCTTGGCATGATTGCAGTTTCCTCTTTGTATATATATGTCGATTATTGTTTTGTTTTAGTATTCTCTTGTAACTTTCTTGATCATCTAATACCATATCGATTTCTTTATGGTATCAAAGCGGTCTTAGAAGGGATACTCGAAATCAACCACGAAACACAAGGCCATAATCCATGGCCGGCGATGACGGAAAGAAAACCAAGGAGGAAGGCATCAGCCATGAATCTCCTTATTACCTTCATCCCTCCGATTACCCAAGACAAATGCATGTCAACGATGCATTGACGGATGGTAACTACAACGATTGGTCGCAAGAGATGATGAACTTCTTGTTTGCAAAAAACAAGATCGGCTTCATAGATGGCACATTAAGAAACCTGACAAAGACTCGTCGGAATACATGCCTTGGATGAGGTGTGATGCCATGATCAAAGGATGGTTGAATGCAGCCATGGAAAAGGACATCAGATCCAGCGTAAAGTACGCTGCTACGGCTGAAGAAATCTGGGTTGACTTGAAGGAACGGTTTGGGAAGGATAGCGCTCCCCCGAGCGTACGAATTAAAGCAGTCACTAATGACGACCAAACATGATGGTGCATCTGTTTCGACTTACTACACTAAACTCAGGAGCATTTGGGATGAAATTGGGTCTGTGCTGACCATCCCGAAATGTAACTGCAGTGGTTGTACCTGTGGAATGGGCAAGAAGCTAACTGAGTTAATTGAGAAGGAAAGGTTGCATGAGTTTTTGCTAGGCTTGGACGCTGAGTATAGAACCATTAGAACTCACATCCTGGCAACGCAACCTACACCTTCTCTTGGGACAGCTTACCATTTGGTGGCAGAAGATGAACAGCAGAGAAACATTGCAGGAACCAAGCGACCCGTTGGTGATGTAGCAGCCTTTCAGGCTTACGTTCCTGCAAGGCGTAACCAGAAGCAACCGCATAACAAGTTCAAATCAAAAGAAGGCAAGCTGAATGTCAGAGAACAAGTAGAACATTGTAACTTTTATGGAAAAGATGGCCATAACAAAGATGGATGCTTCAAGCGAATTGGGTATCCAGATTGGTGGCCAGGAAAAGGTAAACAAGAAAACCAAAACCGAGAGTTGCTTGTGTTGAGGGGGAGGTCAGTCCCATACCGGGAATGACTAATGCTCAATATCAACAGTTCATAAAGTTGTTCGGCAACAAAGAAGACGAAATGGAAGAAGAAAGCACTCCTATAGCCAACATGGCAGGTAACATAGGTAAAGAAGGTAATGGGTTATCGACTCAGGTGCCACTGAACACGTAACATATAATGATTCACTGTTGGAAAATAAAATGAAACAAAAATATGAACCACCGGTCACAATACCTAATGGTGAAACCATCACTGTTGAGGGAAGAGGGGACTGCACTCTCCCGAACGGTGTGGTGGTTAAGAAGGTCCTTCATGTCCCGGATTTTAAGTGCAACTTGCTATCCGTTAGTAGACTGTGCAAGGACCTCAATTGTGCTGTAACCTTCTTTCCTGACTTTGCATCATGCAGGACTTATGTTTGAGGACGTTGATTGGAATGGGTGAACGCAAGGGTGGTTTATACAAGATGGGGTCGATAGGAGGCAAGAGGCAAGCAATGATGACAACCATTAGCACGTGGCATAAAAGATTAGGTCACCCATCGAACTCGAAACTCGCTCATGTTGATTTTTTGAAAAATGTTTCTTTAAATTCAAAAGACTTTTGTGATGCATGTGTTAAGGCCAAGTTTGCTAGACTACCTTTTCCGGTTAGCACGAATAAAACCGATGCTTGTTTCGATTTATTACATTCTGATGTATGGGGCAAATATCGCACACCTTCATTTACACGTGCTAGTTACTTTCTAACTATAGTAGATGATTTTAGTCGGGCTGTTTGGGTATTTCTCCTTAAACATAAACATCAAGCAAGCACATGCCTCATGGATTTTCATAAAATGATACAAACACAATTTGGAAAGAATGTAAAGAGGGTGAGATGTGATAATGGGGGAGAGTTTACATCAAATCAAATGCTCGATTTTTATGTGAAAGAGGGAATCATTTTACAAACAACATGCCCACATACACCCCAACAAAATGGTGTGGTGGAACGGAAGCATCGACACTTGTTAGAAACGGCGCGTGCATTAAGGATCGAAGCTAATTTACCTATACAGTTCTGGGGAGAGTGCATACTAACTGCAGCACACGTTATAAATCGAATGCCATCAGAAGTAATCGGAAACAAGACGCCATATGAGGTGTTATATAACCAAAAACCTGAATATGAACATATGAGGATACTTGGTTGTCTAGCATATTACAAAAGTATGGAAACTAATGGAGACAAATTTGAAATTAGAGGAAGGCCTGGAGTTTTTATTGGTTATCCACAGGGCACAAAGGGATATAAAATATATGATGCTAAACATAATAAAATAATTACATCCAGGCATGTTAAATTTTTTTAGCACATATTCCCTTTTGAAAATGACGAACGTGAAAAGAAAGAAATGTTTATAATTCCTCGAAGTTGGAAAAATGAAGCAACTAGCAATCAAAGTGGGCCATTGCATGATATGGAAAATGAGCACCCAAATAGAGGAGAAGACTTTGTTGGGATCGGGCCTATTGGACAACAAAGTGAATCAGTTGACCCACGAGCAGAAGCCCAACATGTTGATGAGCAAGCCCATGGGTCGTAAAACACAACAGTGGAAAATAATGGTCAAAACGAGAGCCCACATGACAATGACGATATTGGGCCACTTGATGAGCAGACTGGGCCTCACAATGTGTCTAGCCAAAATGAAGAGAGTAATCCGAATAGTGGAGGTACCGAAAATGAACCCGTTAATGGTGAGCACTTAAAGGAAAAGCAGAGCAGAACACAGCCGAAATACTTTAAAGATTATAATGTCAAGCTTCCCCCATCTTTAAACCACCATCAACCCAGTTCCGATCAACAACCCTCTACGGTACATCCTTTAGCGCATTACATTTCTTATGAAAAATTTACTAACGAGCATAAAGCTTTTTTGGCGGCCATCACTTCAAGTAATGAGCCTAAAAATTTTCATCAAGCAGTGCAAGATCCCAGGTGGAGAGAAGCCATGCAAAATGAGATTCGAGCTCTTGAAGAAAATGAGACGTGGACCCTAGAAGAAGTACCACAAGGGAAGCAAGCTATTGACTCGAAGTGGATCTACAAAATTAAGTACAAGCCAAATGGAGACGTGGAAAGATACAAGGCTCGTCTTGTTGCAAAAGGGTACACGCAAATAGAAGGAATAGACTTCCATGAAACCTTCGCACCCGTTGCAAAACTAGTCACAGTTCGGACCCTACTAACCATAGCTGTGAAACGAGGGTGGCACATACATCAACTTGACGTGAACAATGCTTTCCTACATGGAGATTTGCATGAGGATGTCTACATGAGAATACCATAAGGTTTTGGCGAACGAGGCAAAAATTTGGTTTGCAAGCTAAGAAAATCACTCTATGGGCTTAAACAAGCATCGCGGAATTGGTACCAAAATTTACCAACTCCTTGTCTGATATTGGTTTCAAACAAGTAAGTGCTGATCACTCATTGTTCATGTTCAAAGAAAGGAACGTTCAGGTCGCTGCGTTAATCTATGTGACGTTATCATTGTGGGAAATTGCTTAAACAAGATACAACATACTAAAGACTTCCTAGACAGAAAGTTCAGCATAAAGGACCTTGGACAATTGAAGTTTTTCCTTGGCATAGAAGTGGCGAGAACAAAGGAGGGCATGGTTCTGAGTCAAAGGAAATACACACTCAACATCCTTGAGGAAACCGGGATGATGGGCTGTCGACCAAGTCCCTTTCCCATGGAACAAAACTTGAAACTTGGAAGGTGTGATGAAGAACCGAAAGTGGATTCCAACCAATATCGAAGGCTTATAGGAAAGCTTCTCTACTTGCAAGCCACACGACCTGACATCACTTATGCTGTGAACGTATTGAGCCAATTCATTAGTGATCCAAGACAAAGTCACATGGAGGCAACCAACAGGGTTCTCAGATACCTCAAGGCAACACCTGGACAAGGAATTTTAATTCCTAAGGCGGGAGGAACGAACCTCACGGCCTACTGTGACTCGGACTGGCTAGGGTGTCCAATCACACGAAGGTCGAGAACTGATTACCTATTACTTCTGGGAGGCGCCCCGATCTCATGGAAGTCTAAAAAGCAGTCCGTTGTTTCTCGATCGTCTGCAGAAGCCGAATACCGGGCGATGGCGAATGCAGTTAGTGAAATTCTATGGATGAGGTGGCTACTACACCTACTTGACATTGCACCCGTCGGCCCAACACCCCTCTTTTGTGACAATCAAGCGGCACGTCACATAGCCACTAATCCTGTTTTCCATGAACGTACCAAACACGTTGAGATGGATTGTCATTTTGTTAGAGAACGTGTTGACTTAAAAGAAATACAACCCATGCAGATCAACACTAAATCACTGATTGCGGATGTTCTTACCAAACCACTCGGGGCACAACAATTCAAAACATTACTAGACAAGTTGGGCGTTCAAAATCTTCACGCTCCGACTTGAGGGGGAGTATAGATGGATACAAATCCTCCCGTATATTCTGCCACATTCACCTCCAATCAACTTCCATAATTTCCTCCGTAATTCTTGGCATGATTGCAGTTTCCTCTTTGTATATATATATGTCGATTATTGTTTTGTTTTAGTATTCTCTTGTAACTTTCTGATCATCTAATACCATATTGATTTCTTTAGGTTGAGTATGTTGTTTCCCTGTTTAGCTGGCTACCTATTGCGTTTGAGCATTGTGGCCAAATGGTTCCGAGGGCTGTGATGATAAAAACGGAGTAGTGTTGGTTGCTTTGGCGTGGCTACCTATTGCGGTTAGCAGCCGCAATTGAACACCGGCTCCGAGCCAGAACATGACAAAATTATTGTGTTCCAAGATGTTTTAATATATCAATCACGCGCGCAACACACACGATGGAAAAAAAACTAGTTACTTTAAATGTTTGTTATATTTAGTCATCCAAGACCCCATAACACCACGTATTCACACTAAAAATAGATAAATAAATATTTAGATAAATTGAAGATTTCGCTTAGCATTGTTCAAGAAATTGAGTGCTAGAAATTGAGTGCTAGTGGCTAGCCCACAACTTTGAGACTTCTTGGATCTTGATAACCAAATTTAAGTATAAAATATCCTAAAGTTAAATAAATAAATAAAAAGTCAAACAGTTGAGCTTTATTTAATAAACTAGTTTTAATAAACCCGTGTATTACACAGGTTGAATAAACAAACAAACAAACAAACCCAGTATATCCCACTCAAAAGTAGGGTCTGGGGAGGGTAGGTGGTGGCAAGTCTTTCCTCTATCCCGATAGGTAGAGAGACCGCTTCCAAAGAGACCCCCGGCTCGATAACAAAAGCAATAAAGCTAGGAAATCAACATATAATCAAATATATGATATAAGCTATATGATATATGATATATGAAACAACAAACATTAAAATATCATCAAAAAGAAATATAAAATGAACAAGCCTGCATCAGGGAAGCAACAAATTTTCCCTAAATTTATAAAATAAACCGTATATAATATCATTTATTAATTATACTATGATATTCTAAGATATGATATGGCTGAAATAATAAAACAGTGATATCAACTTTTTAAAATTTTGTTTTAATTTTTTTTAAAGAATAAACAGTTGATTATAAAATAAACCGTATATAATATCATTTTTTAAAAATTTTCTTATTACAACTCCCAATTTGATTATTTTTTGTTTTTAAAAAGTTGACTTTTTAAAAATATCAATTTATATAGAAATAATCTTAACATACAAATTTCTTTCTTAATTTATTAAATATTAAAAAGTATTAAATTAATATTATTAGTAATTAAGGTAAATATTTAATAGGAGAGAGAGACGGAAAAATTTTGGTGAGGATGATTGTGGTGCTGACATGTGGCATCTCATTTACTCTTTTATTAGAGTAGAAAAAGCTTACTACTACCATCATTTAAACACATACACCTTCATCGTTTTACTTATCATCTTCCCAAACTTAGCTTTTGCTCAACTCAAACAAAACTACTATGCGAACATCTTCCTGAATGTAGAAACAATCGTGCACGACACTGTCACGGCTAAGGCTCAAACAAACTTAACTTGTTGACCCGAGGAAAGCTGTATATATGGATCCAAACAAGCCAAGAACAATTGACAACATGTACTTTAAGAATTTGCAGCAGGGAAAAGGATTGTTTACCTATGACCAGATTCTCTTCACTGACTCCAGATCAAAATAGACACTGAACTAATGGGCCTCCAATCCACAAGCTTTCAGCAATGCATTTGTTGCAGCAATGATCAAACTGGCTCGGGTTGGTTTCAAGAAGGGCCAAAATAGATATTCATTGCCTTTAAAGCCTCGTAGGATAGGGGAGAGCCATTAAATGTCTTTCAGCTTAATAAAATTAATAATAATGCGAGGTGATAAGAATGATAGCAGTCGGCTTGAAAATAGAATTTGGGATCTTTTTAACATTTTTGAAGCGAAAAGCGAAAGTAACATATGCTTATCAAGAATAAATCAAACAGTGACACTGTGACACAAATCATTAACCAAAGTACAGATTCAATGGGCTAAAAAACAAATAAATTACAATATTGAGACCCCTTAGGATCGATTATGTAGGATCTGAAAGATGTTATAATTGCTTGATTATTTTCATTCATCAACATACAATATATAATACAAGACTTTGAGTGATTCTAGGAAGTATGTACGGTAACCATCACAATCAATTCTAGCTAACACCATTGACTAATTATTTACAACTATTCTATTATAAGTGAGTCAATAATATCCAAGAATATTATTAACTAACAGTCAACCGCAGTTTGAGCCGTAGATAATCGAAGGCATAAACTGGATCGAAATTGTAAGAAAAGATGTTTTGGTAACCCCTTGGTGAAGATATCCGCGTATTGATAATCAGCAGGAATATGCAGGACTTTTACTGAACCAAGGCGACCTTTTCTCTGACAAAGTGTATATCAAGCTCTATGTGTTTGGTCCGTTGATGTTGTACTAGATTTTCAGCAAGATAAACGGCGGAGATGTTATCACAGTACACGAGCGTGGCACGAGTAACTGGCACGTGAAGTTCAAGTAACAAATTTCGAAGCCAACTGATTTCGGCAACTATGTTAACTGCAACTCCCCTATATTCGGCTTCAGCACTAGACCGTGAAATGGTGGGTTGACGTTTTCGAGGACCAAGATATCAAATTATTTCCCATAAGGACACAATAACCGGATGTTGATCGTCTAGAATCTGGACAGCCACCCCAATCCGCGTCCAAATATGCAGTAAGATTCGTGGATGGGGATGGAGAAATAAACAAACCATGAGATAAGGTGCCTTTCACATACCGAAGAATCCGTTTGAGAGACTAAAAGTGTGGCTCACGAGGAGAATGCATGAAGAGACATATTTGCTGAACATCATAGGATATATTGGGCCTTATAATGGTGAGATATTGCAAAGCACCTGCTAAACTGCGATATAAGGATTCATCTTGAAAAGGTTCACCGGAGGTAGCACTGAGTTTACAACCGACCTCTACCGGTGTGCTTATCGGCTTGCATGTAGCCATGTGGGCTCGTGCCAGGATGGACTTGGCATATGATGATTGAGATAAAATAACCCATTTTGTTTCCTTTGAACCGCAATGCTGAGAAACTGACGAAAAGGACCAAGATCTTACATTCGAAATTCCGAAGATAGATCTCTGATGATGTGATGCAGCAAGTTCTCATCTGAAGCAGTGAGAATAATAGCATCTAGTGAGAATAATAGCATCCACATAAAGCAGTAAATAAGCCATTTGTGAGCCATTCTTGTATACAAATAAGGAGTTGTCATATTGGCTGCTTTTGAATCCCCACCGAGTAATAAAACCTGCAAAACGCTGAAACCAAGCTCTCGGAGCTTGCTTTAGACCGCAAAGTGACTTATTAAGCTTACAGACATGTTTAGGGTGTGTTGGAGAAGTGAACCCGGGAGGTTGAAACATGTAAAATGTTTCTTTCAAGTGCCCATGCAGAAATGTGTTCTTAACATCTAGTTGGTGAAGTGGCCACGCTTTAGATACAACTAGACTAAGAACAGTGCAGATAGTAGTAGGCTTCACCATCGGGCTAAAGGTGTCCTCATAATCAATGCCGATGGTTTGACTTTTGCAATTGGCAACAAGTCTAGATTTATGTCGTTCAAAACGACCATCGGCATGATTTTTGTGTTTAAATAACCACATACACCAAATTGTTGGAATATCCCGAGGTCTTGGCACAAGTTCCCACGTATTGTTTTCCAATAGAGCTTTATATTCATTAGTCATGGCATTCTTCCAGTTTGGGTCGTGAAGGGCTGCAAGGTGAGATTTAGGTAGTGGAGAGATGGCAGGGGTGGTTTGTGTATGAAGAAAGAAGGGTTGTTTTGGTTTGAAAATACCCGACTGAGAGCGTGTTCGCATGGAGTTGGTTGATGTGGTGTTTTGAGTTTGTTGGTGTGGACCTTGGGTTTAAGGAGGGTTGGTGGTTGGAAGTTGATGTTTTCATGATGGTTGGTGGTATTTGCTTGAGTGGGGTCATGAGTTTAAGGTGAACGAACTGGACTGATGGGAGGTGTATTTGGTTGAGTTGTACCAGTGTGGGTAGGAAATGCATGCATGAGAGTGAATATTCAAGGTAAAGGGTCTAAAAAGGTGTGAGTTGGTGGAGGTGTAGAAGGGTTTGGAAATAGGAATTGATTTTCATCAAAAGTAACATGTCTAGAGAAAATTGTTTTACCGGTTGAGATCTAAAGACATTGGTACCCGCGATAGTTGGTCGGGTAGCCGAGAAAAACACACGGGGTGGAGCGAGGTGTTAATTTGTTCGCACGAGTGGAGGATGTGTTAGGGTAACACAACCATTCAAAGACCCGAAGATCATCATAAGAGGGTTGACGAAGGTAGGGAAGGGATGTGGGGGTTAGAAAATTATGGAGTTTAGTTGGGAGAATATTGTGAAGGTATGCGGCAGTGTAAAGAGCTTCTACCCAAAAGGTAGAGGGAAGAGAGGCATGAATGAGAAGGGTGAACATGATTTCATTTATCCTTCAAATCATACATTCAGATTTCCCATTCTGTTGAGAAGTATGGGGGCAAGAGAATCGGAAGTGAATGCCATGTGTGTTGGTAAATTTTTTAAAATTTGTGTTGTCGAATTCTCCCCCCATATCACATTAAAATGCTTTTATTAGTAATTGAAACTGTGTTTGAATATATTGGTGAAACTGTGTTTGAATATGTTGGTGAAACTAAGCAAAATTTTGAAATGTTTCGGATTTAAATTTTAGCGGATAAGCCCATGTATATTATGAGAAATCATCAGTTAACACCATAAAATATTTATAGCTGGCATGACTTAATATTGGTGATGTCCACAAATCACAATGCAAAATGGTAAAAGGTAACAAAGATCGAGTAATAGAATTTGCAAAAGGCAGGCGTTTATGTTTAGATAATTGACAAGCATGGCAAACAAGCGAAGGTTTTATTTTATTACATGAAATAAAAATCTTTGATCTAAGAAACTCCATAACGGGGAGACCCGGATGTCCAAGTCGATTGTGCTATGATGGAGAGTCTTGAGAAGCAAGAAAATGAGCAGAGGCGGAAGCATTTGATGTGAGCGGGTAAAGATCACTTGAACTGTTGTGGCGACTCAGGATCGTGCCATCTTTGAAATCCTTCACAGAGAATCCAAAATGGTGAAATTCAATAGATGTATTATTATCAATATTAAATTGACGAACCGAGATTAGATTTGTAATAATGTTAGGATTAAAAGAACAAACTTTAGTTGTAAAGGTTTGGAAGGTGTGGGAATGACGGATGAGCCTGAACCATTAACTGGAATACGATTACCATTTCCGACAAATATTGACGCTATTGGTGAATAAGTGGAAAAAGTATCGAGTTTACCTGGGTCATATGTGACATGAGAAGAAGCACCCGTATTAAAGTACCATTGATCATCCCCAGACTGCATAGACAATGGGGAGCCTGCTAGGCTGGAGAATAGGAGTGATGGTTGCTGTTTGGTCTGTGTACCTAATGGGGAGCCCAACCTTGAGTAAGGTATGGGCATGGAGGAGGAGCCTAATATGGAGTTTGGGCCCAATAGTTGTAAGGCATAAAGTTGGGCTGTTATGATGAAGATCGATTAGTGGGGTTGTTTTGTTAAAAGTTTGACCTACCAGAGAGAGAAGAAGATCGAGGCTGTCGACGAGAGTCACGCTGGCCACCCTACCGGCGATTAGAATAGTCCCTGTTGGTGCTTTGCCCTGTGTGATGGTGAGCAGGTGTCGGGGATGAAGTAACAGCGGCGACAACGAGTGGGGTAGGGGGAGTAGCATCTCTGACCGACAACCGTTGAGCCTCCAATTGGAGACTATTGCAAGCATCTTCCCACAACGGCAGAGACTGATTTAGAATCGATGCAACTGTGTCGTATTCCTTTTGGTAACCCACGAACCAGGTACAGAATGTATTGATTATTGTTAAGAGGGTAGCCAAGCGCATCAAGTTGGTCTACCAGTTCTCGGATCCGCTGACAATATGCCTCGAGGGAGGGCATGGCAGCAAGAGTGATGTTGGTAATTTCATGTTGTAAAGCAGCCGCACGAGACCCTTTGTTGTTGAGGAAGATGTTTTCAAGTTTCTCCCAAACCTAAAACGCGGTAAGCTTCTCATCCAGCACACGACCAAAGAGTTCATCAGACAGTCTTCTGTAGATCCACTGTGATATAACCGCATCCAATTTCTTCCAATTAGAGTATTCCGGATCTGCTTCATCAGGGGCCGGCGAACCGTCAATATGGTTTAGCAAATCATACCCGATAGCATTGATACGAAAAAGCTTGACCTAATGGGAATACGAGACTTTAACTCCATCTAGAGTACGAATCTTTTGCTGAATGTTATTGACAGAGTATGTGTTAGGACCGTTTTCGACTAACGGATTCTGCGTGAGACCAGATCAAATAGTGCGGAATTCTATTTTATTGACAATCCAATCAGTGAGAACGAACAACCTGATCGATCTAATGATGAAACAAACGTTAAAAATGGATTGGAATCGATCAGGAACGGACTATGAACTTGGATGGACGAACTTTGACGCTCTGGATGGCTAGGGTATGAAAGTATTCGAAGTGTTCTATTTTTCCATGAATTATGTGGTATTTATAGGTTATCTGTTTCCATTCCTACTACTGAACCATTAGCATGGTTCAGTCATGCGACTGACTCATGCGGTTGATTCATACGCACGACTGAAGGTTCAGTCGTGCGACTGAATTAATCTTATGTCTAGTCATGCGACTGATCCAGTCTCCTGGTTTAGTCATGCGACTGGTCCATAAGTATGGTTCATTCATGCGTATGGTTCATAAGTATAGTCCATTAGCATGAAATACCACATGACTAAGTTGAACACATTTCTAAGTTCTTATTGACTTAGACTATGTAAAACAACATCAAACCTATATATTAAGTTCATACATGTGAATCATATTCAATATAATGATAATATGACATAATCAATCACAAATAAACATCAAAATGCATTTCATATATCATTAAATCATCACATTACAACATATTACATCAGTGTAAGACATGAAAGACTTTTACATTTAAGATCATAAACTAGGTACATAAAGATGTATCAACAAACTCCCCCTTGGATCTAGTTTAGCCTATTGTCTAACATTCTTCACGTGCTCTTGAAACTTCTTGTACTTCTCTTCTCTTATGACTCCAGTGTGTATCTCAAACATAAAGCACAGTCTTATAACGTGTTGAAACTGTAGAGCTTGTACAATATCATGCGTGTCATAGATCAGTGGCCACTTGTAGAATGTATAAACATCATTACCAGACAAGTTAGTTAGCCATGTAGGGTCAAATACTCGGATAGTCTCTATTTTCCCTTCCTTATGTAAAACTATGATCGCTTCACCCATGCGCCGGTCATAATACCACCATTTGAAGTGTGGAGTGAAGTCCTGAGGCATCTCCCGTAGTGGGATTTTAGACATTGTGCGTGGGGAACTCCACTTTAGCACTACTTTCGGTCTTCCAGTGATAGGATCAACTTCGGTCTTATGTATGAACCTCTTAGGTTATTGAGGCCTGAAGTTGACCCATCTGGTGTGGTATTCCTTCTTGAGTTCTGTCTCGAACCAACCCGACATCTTCCTTGGGTTGGCGTACAAAAAATCTAAATAGGCTAGCCTGTTCAGCTCAAAACCGAGAAGTCTTTAGATCATGAGGATATCTAAAGTACTCAATCCCCTTCTCCCTCTTGATAGCGTATACGTCCAAGTCCTAAAAGTATTCCCAACTAATAATCTTACCTGACACCTTCTGATGCTTCTTCACTTGATAAAGTTTGGTGTAGGCGTTCAACTTTGGAGGAACTCTTTGGGCTTTCATCTCAGATAAACAAGCTGCCCACTCAGCCTTTTTTAGATCGACATCTGCGTCCATAACTTGGGCTTTCCCTTCATCTTTCTCTTTCTCCTTCTCAGTCTCTTCCAACTTCTCAAAAGTAGCACTGCCAAATGTTTCACCCAAGTTGGGGATAACATTGCCCTGTTGGTCAGTGTACTGAGGATAATATTATAAAGTCATATCCTCTCTCTCAATTTCATCCACATCCTGCAGCTCCTCGTCACTCACAACGCCGACCTTAGGAGCATCCTTGACGAGCTCATCTTGATTAAGTCTAAACATGTCAGCGAACTGCTCATCAGTAAGATCATGTATGATCTCTCCTTCCTCAGGAGTGTAGCTCATAGATCATCTTATGATCCCTTGCAAATTAAGAATCATGGTGATCTGAGTCTTGATTTGATGAAGAGGGATCACATCATACTCGTCTGTCTGTTGAGCTTCATCTGTTTGATTTCAACATTAAACACATTAAGCATGACTCATTAATCAAGACATTTAAACATTAATAATCATAAATTACATTAATGTAATACATAATTCAAGTACAAAAGTTTTTAAATACAAAAAAACACTTAGTCATTACTTTTGCCTTGGTCGCTTGTCTCTTCAGCTTGAGGAGTTGAGGAAGAGGGTCGCTGATCTTGATTCCTTTTAGTGCACATCTCCTGAGCAGATGGATTTAAGGCTGATGCAGAGGCGCCACCTTCTTGATCATGCTCATCATCATCTCCTTCCTTATCTTTCCCACTTCCTTCCGCCTCAACCTCATCATCATCACCATCATATTCATCATCAGAAGAATCATCATCATCATCATCACCGTCACCCTTTATCTTCAAGGGCTCACCCTTAGTCCCTTTCAGCCTTAACATCAGTTTCTTGTTCTTCTTCTCCACTTCCTCGACCCTCTTAATAGATGCCATCAGTAGCTCGTTCTGTGTCATCAGGGCACGGTGAGCTCTAGCCATTGCTCTCTCGTATGCAGCATCCCTCTCTATCAGCTGGGCTATTTGTTTGCCCTGAGCAGCATTGACAGCCATCAACTGATTCATCTGGTTAGCTCTCAGATCATTTGCCGTGAGTAGCTTGAGCACCAGTCTGTTGAGGCTAGCCAGCTGCTCCTTTAACCCTAAAGTGGGTAGAGAATATCCCTATGGAGGTGTAAATAAGATGGAAAGGCCCGGTTGTGGTATAGTAGGTGTGGTGGTGGATGTAGTGTATATGGGAGTTGGGATGAAAGTGGGTTATGGTGGAACTGATGTGGGTATGGTAGGTGTGGTGGTGGGAGTAGTAGTGGCTGTAGTGGTGGTAGTGGTGGTAGCAGTAGTGGTGGTAGGAATGGTGGTAGTGGTGGTGGGAGTGGTGGTAGTGGTGGTGGGAGTGGTGGTAGTGGTGGTGGGAGTGGTGGTAGTGGTGGTGGGAGTGGTAGTAGTGGTGGTGGGAGTGGTAGCTGTAGTGGTGGAAGAGGTAGCTGTGGTGGTGGAAGAGGTAATCAGTATAATCCTTTGCCTCTTGCCCTTCTTGCCGTGAGGCTGGGCCATTATCTTCCTCCTCGAGCCCTTGGAAAACTGGGCTCCCCTAGGCTAATTGGCTGGTCGGGTGTATAAGTGGGATCAGTGACATCAGTATCACCAACCTCTGAACCAGCCTGGCGTCCCCCAACCACCTCTTTGCCCCTTTTGGTAGCCACGACTCGGCTACCGACTGTCCTCGTCAGAGGCTCCTCATTTGACTCATCCTCCTCTTCATCGACTAGGAAGTTCCGATGGATGGCAGCCTGCTCAGATCCACCGGGAGCAGAGGAACTACTGTGTGGAGGTGGTGGAGATATGGTAGATGTGTCGGTGGCCCGTGTTTGACTGGAGCTAGCATCTCCACCACCTTGACCATCATCATGGTCGTCATACTCGTCGTCATCGTCAGCAGGAACCACAATGGGCTCAACGTCAAAATCACTGTCGTCATGGCGCTACTTCTTTTGAGAGGGTGCCATATAGTCCTCGTTGGCCAGATGGCCGAAGAGTCTCCTAACCGGGGGCTTGACCTGCTTTCCCCGGTATACCTTCATCCGACCCAATGTGGTGTCATCTATCACCTCTAAACGTACAACGTCGTCCTTCTCCTTAGGCAGATGAGGAAGCTTCTCGTCAATAATCATTTGTAAGAACCTCGGATACATGCAGAAGCCTTCCTTGCCCTTCTCCTCGATGTTCTCTGTTAGGTACGTGAAGAACATATGAGAGAAACTGAACGGGTCATTCTGTACTAGCGCAACGTATGCGTTCTGGATTTGGTCGAACATCTCTTAAAATCCTCCACGCCTGGAGGCAATGCACTTAAGGATCACATGTGCCAGATTCTTAAATTGGGGGTACATGTTGCTCTTGTTTAGCATGCCGGCATTGATATCACCGATGTACTTGTCCTTAGGAAGCATCCCCGAACAGTCAGGGGATGCAGCTTGGTTGGGTAGGCTCTGTCCTCACCCAGATCCAAGACCCTGCGTAAATCATCTTCCCCAATCTCTATGTCTTGTCCGAAGATAGAACTCCGGATACGGTAAGGCTCAACGAAACGGTTGACTATGGCATTCTCCCAGAATGCCTGCTAAATAGACCTGTACGGTGTGCAGGGAGTCGAGATGGCTCTGAAAATCCTCGATCTACGCAGAAAGGCAATAATCCCGGCAAACTCAGAAGCGTTCCGGGATATAGCATCTAGATGAGCACATATGCTGTGCTTGGTGCTCATCGTCCATCTCTCAGCCATGTTGCTGCAACACAAGAAACAAATACGTTAGATCCATTTATAAGAAAGAACACTTGAGTTTGAACAGATTGTAACCAACTAGTTCATTGTACGATTGAACCATACGATTGAACCACGCGACTGAACTCAATTGTACGATTGCGCCTACGACTAAACTTAGTCGTATGCTATGCTATCCGGTTGAGTTAGTCGTGCGACTGAGTCACCGATTGATTCATTCATGCCATTGAATCATGCGTCTGGCTCAATCGTGCGATTGAATCATACGTCTGGATCAATCGTGCGACTGAAGTTCATCAGCATGTCCTTTCGCATGAGCACTGTTCAAGTCTAAAAATTTGAATCTTTGACAAAACAGTCATTTACACTTCGAGTTTAGATTTATTAGTGTTAGCAGGGAATCGATATAGCACTTAATGTCTTTTAAATCAACGTTTAGTTACATTAAGGTGTTCTATTTTAGGGTTTTAGTCCCAGTTCTTGTTTTTAACAAATTCGGACATTTAAGGTTCGATTAATCTTCTTATTTGTAATGATTTCATTCTCAAAGTACCTGTAGATGAACAATAATCGGTCAGAAACTGAATCGGAGAGATAATCACAATAACAGAAATTTGGGCAGAGTGTCTGGGTATTCGGCGGTTTTTGAGAGTTTTTGAAGTCAGGTAGGGTTTACGACCGACTGAGCCCCTTTTATATTGTTTTGAGTTTCAGTCGTGCGACTGGACCCATACGCATGATTCATTCATGCGACTGGGGTTTAGTCGTGCGACTGACTCAGACTCCTTCATCCAGTCATACGATTGGTTCATACTTGTGATCCAATCGCATAGTTGACCCATACTCATGGTCCAATCGTGTGATTGGCTCATACTTATGGTCCAATCGTACGATTGGCTCATACTTATGATTTAATCATGCGATTGGTTCATACTTATGAATTTGACTTCATACATTCCAACACACTTAAATTTAACTTTTGATATATAACGCTATGACCAATGATCATCTCAGACATGATCTTTTTAATGGAAAATCATTTTATCACCTCAGATGTGATCCTTTTAATTTAAACCGTTTGGTCACCTTAGACGTGACCCTTTTAACTAAAAACTTTTGATCACCTCAGACGTGATCCTTTTAATCAAAACTGTTTGATCACCTTAGACATGATCCTTTTACTTGAAAACCATTTGTCACTGTTAATTCAGTAAATTCCCAAGAACAATAACCAAGATCTCAATCTCAAGAATACGGAATGTAATTGAGATTAGAATTAGAGAAAACAATGGTTCAAAATGATTCAATTGATAATCAAGAGATTACAATCTTGTGCGAATCGCACAGAGTAATTACAAGCAAATTAGAACTATCAGAATTATCGGAATTAACTGTACAAAAGCAAAAATACATATTTATACTAAAAACAAAAGTTCTCGCGCGACAAGTCTATTCGCACAGTTCATCCTTTCGCGCAACATCTTCTTCTCGCGTGACTTCTTCATTTTCGCTTGACATCTTCATTTTGCATCTTGATCAGTACCATCTTTATTCAGCGTTAGTTGTTTTGCCAAGCCTTATATAGTCTTCTACAATGTCCCCCTAGGCTCGGTGAAACACTCTTAGTCAAAATCGACATTAGCTTTCTTGTAAGATCCGGAATATGCATACCACTTATTCCTTAGGATTCGATCTGTCATCCAAACATACTGGCAAGATAAAAAGTAAACAAACTTTTCAGCTGTGATAGGGCAATATAGCAGCTTAATCAAGTCTTCTTTGCCAAACTTCATTAAGTCAGCTGGATCAATGATTCTGTATGATCTATCAACACATTTGATCACAGCCTGACCTGAATCCTTTTCACAACTCCAAGAAATAAATTGCTTCAAAGAATTTGGAGGAACGGGAGCATGAACTGGAACTTTCTTTATGAACTTAGGATGTTGATAGACTCTTATCTTCATTAGAGCTTTGGTGTTTTCATCTATTCTGGAAGAGTCATCAATCACCTTTGATTTTGCAGTTCTGAAGTCTTTGAAATTATTTTTCATCTCTCTTCTAATCTTTGACCTCATCAGTTCAGCTTCTCCATGATTGCTCTCATTGAAAAATGGAACTTTACCCATTGCATATAAATCAGCAGCTCGTAATGTGTGAAAATCTTGAGTGCTCTTCAGGTAATCAATCTCTCCATTCCTTCTCTTTATTACATACATCTTTTTCTCTCCATTAAATGCCCAGCTAATCACATGAGATATCTCACCATATTTGTCTTTCGGCTTTGATACAAACAAAAAGTGAGTTTCTGTAGGAGGTGGTGGTGCTCGGAACTGTAGTCCACCTTTGGCGTATAAAGCGATTTGACCAGTAGAATCCTTTTGTGTTGTAGCAGTTGGAGTAGGTTCACATACAGACTCTGTTGGAATCTCTCCTTCTTCCAGATTAATGTCTTTAAATAATTCTTGTAAGTTATTCCCAAAGATATCTGTATACTCACTTTGCTCATCCACATCATCAAATAATCCAAATTCTTCTTCTGTAGCTCCAGTAGATGCAGATTGCTAAAATGAATATAGCTCTTTCTCGTATAAGTCTTCAGTGATAGGATCCAACTGTTCATATCCTTCTGGTTCACTAGCACTTGGTCCTGAGACATTGTCAGTGCTAGTATCACCAGTTGGATTAGAAGATAAACCACCAACATCACTTCCATCATTATCATCATCATTAGCATTATCATCATCATGATTATCACCATCATCTCCATCATCATTATCATCATCATCATTATCTTCATCATCATCATCATCATTATTGTCATCCGAATCACCGTAATCAATCAAATCTTCATCTTCTTCTTCATTAGCAACAGGGATAGGCATCATATGCTTGGGCTCAACAAAAGCTGTAGGTGTAATAACTTCAGTGATAGGTACTTTACATGTAGTTGGAACACCTTCAGTAACACTAACACTTGGTTGTGTCTCTGTAGTTTGAGCTTCGGTGAATCTATCAACTTCTTGTAAATCAGCTGCAGGAGATGGACTCGGTGAATGCCTGCTCGTCTCACCAACCAGAGTTATAGAACGTATAATCTGCGGTTGATGGAAATATGTTTGAGATATAAACTCTCTCAGCTCCTATAACTGCCTCTCCAAACCAACGGAATAATCAATGACATTCTTCATTTATAGTTCCAGAGATGTGATCCTTGAATCTTTTATGCTTGAATCCAAATGAATCATTGTAATAATTTTGGTTTTCTCCTCATTCTCCTTTCTCAACTCATAAATAATCTTGACATTCTTATAACTTTCCTTTTCAAGATTCTTTACCCTTTCTTCCAATGTAATAGATGTAGATTGAGGAGCACTGGAAGATTCTTCTATACCTCTGAACTCTGGTGGAGTGTTCAGGAAGGTGTCAACATCAAACTCCAAATTCTCTTGTCTAGGTGGAGTTGAAAACCCAGACTCAGAAACATTTGCTGGTTCAAATACAGGAACAGTTTCTGTCTCAGATACAGTAGCAGTGACATCAGCTTGTGTTTCTTCTTCAGTCACCACTCTTTCAGGTGATCTCTGAATATTAGAAGTGGTAGTCTGTTCAGCTTTAGTAATAATCACTTGAGTTCTTGGTCGTTTTGGAATAACTCCACCTCTTCCTCTTTGCCTTTTAGAATAATCTTTCCTCTTAGCCATTCGCTTAAGCCTCATTGATGTATTTGGTGATTCCTCGGGAACATAATCAGTATCTCTATCATCGATAGATCGTTTCCTGGAGGAAGTTGGAGTGGATGGAGTCTAATCAGTCTGTAAAACATATGGCACATTCCCTATCTGATCACTCACAGTATTAGAACTGGAGGCTGAATGAACTTCACCTTCTACTCTTTCATCTTGAGTTGGATCATCTTCAAACAATCTCTCAATCTCCTTATCGACATCATCTCTTGCAACAGAGGTAGAAGTACCAGTCTGTGCATCATCACTATGAACATCTCCTTCCACGTCTCTATTACTGTCATCAATCTCAGCAAATTGACCAATCTTTGCAAAACTTTCACCTGAACATTTATTCCCTCGTGCTCCAGTCAAATGTGTAAAGATCTCCTTCTTGATAGTTTGAACAACATACTTAGAAGATCTAAGTGTTGCAAACTCAGGATAAGCATCATTGATCACCAACTGAATAAAACGAGGATACATAATGAACTTCTTTCCAGGATTAGCAGTAGTATTTTTCTGCATCTCCTGAAAGATGGCTCCAGAAATACTGAAAGGAATGCCATCTACAAGAGAAACTAGTAATGATCCAAACACTGCACTCAAACTATCCATTCCCGCCTTCAGATTACTTAGACAATGGATAACCACATGAAACAAGTACTTCCAGTATGGTGGTAACCATTTCTTCTCCAAACTGGGATATATGTACTCATAGCCCATACGTGTCAGACAATCTAAGACAACATCATCGTCTAATTTGGTTGGAGCATTATCTTGATCATCAAATAATAAGACTTGGTTCAGAATGGCCTGGGATATAATCACCCTCTTGTCTTTTACTGTAGCAGTAATAATGGGTTTGCCTGATTGATCCTTTTCTAGTGCAGCAGTGCTCCATAATGAGTCAATCAACTCAGAGTAGATGTTAGTGCAGGATCGGTTTCGGTCACTCAACAAGTGGTTTTCTCTCAAACTCACCTTGAACAACACTCAGAAAGAGTCTAACAAGAGTTGATCACAATATAACAAGTATCAAATGATAATGAACACAAAAAGTAAATTTTCAAGGTACTTTTATATATTGCTTCTCAACTCAAAGGATTACAAGACTCTTACAAGCTCAAGCTCTGGCTCAATCTCACTACCTAATGAGTTACAATGAGAATACATATATAATACTACCTACAGCCGGATATACTTTGATACCAGCTGGAAACCTCTAACCAAATGCCTATACTACAAGACTATAGGTTAAGGTATCTCAGACATTTTATCTGAGATTTGGTAGTCAGGACATGTCCCTGACTTACCTTTTGTCACCAACTAAAGTTGGTAACATGTACTATCATAAAAAGGTAAACAGTAGAATAAAGTATGGTCAACAACATGGCTCTTTAGGAAGAAGCCATGCTGTATCAGAGGTCTGCAACGGATTGTCCATACTTATGTCTACTGGTCATAGCAATGTATTCCGAAGGTTAAATTGCTTTGGAAGAATAACTTCTTCCGAAGCCACTTATACTTCGGAAGACTGCTTCTTCCGAGGCTTGGAGTCTTCTTTGTCTTCGGAAGTAGAGTTTGTCTTCAGAAGTTGTCTTCAGCTGTTGTCTCCAGACTTTGTCTTCAGCTCTTGTCTTCAGACTTTGTCTTTGAAAGATGTCTTCAGACTTTGTCTTCAGCTCTTGTCTTCAGACTTTGTCTTCGGAAGATGTCTTCAGACTTTGTCTTCAGCTCTTGTCTTCAGACTTTGTCTTCAGCTATTGTCTTCGGACTTTGTCTTCAGCTGATGTCTTCAGCTGATGTCTTCAGCTGTTGTCTTCAGCTGATCTTCAGCTGTTGTCTTCAGCTGATGTCTTTTGAAGAACTCTTCAGACTTCGGAAGCTCTCACACTTGACTTCGGAAGCCTTTGAATGTAGCACCAAAATTGACTATGTGAAGTGGTTTTGGTTGCACCAGCCTTATAATGACCCAACAAACTCCCCCTAGGCTGATGCTACCAAAACTTCACTTCTCTCTTCTTCTCAAAACTTTCAGCACCAAGGAAAGTAGATATCTATCTGTTTCCTTGTTCTTCCCTGATGTGGTGCTGAGAAGTTTGTACAAATCCTTGGTAGACAGAACATCCAGTCTGTTACCTTGGATTATATTTACCCTTTCTTGTGGCCCTCTGAAAAGAGTTAGTTGATGGGAACTATAGTCATATTCCCATCTAACTATAGGTTCCAATTCCGGACCCTCCACCATCTGTAGAAGGGCTGCTCCCTTGGTGGTAGGTCTTTCTTTTTCTTCCTGTCTTCTCAACTTCAACTCTTCTTTGATCTTGGCTTTTACAGTTAGCTCGGCTAGATGAAGACTGCTGAGATGATTTCTGATGATAGCAGCAGTTTCAGAGTTGGAGGGGTTGGAGAATGGCTTCTCTGCAAGCTCAGCAATGTCAAATCTACTGAGATGCAATAGAGAAGTGGCATTGAGCCGGTTGATTTCACCATTCTCTCTTTCCACAACGAAGTTGTGAGAAGTTTCATTGAACCTCCACTGGATTATACCTTTTCTAGGCACAGGAGACTGACTAGGAATCCTGTCCTCCATCCTTGTATCCAGTAGAGTCGCCAGTTTTCTTCTAAGTCTCTTTTCTTCAGCATTCAGAGAATTAGAGTTGAGACCGAGAAGTCTTGCAGCCTGGCCCCAAGTTCTTCTAGGCAAATCAAGGAATTGATCTAATGTGAGGGAACTTGATGAGTCATCAACATAGGTGATGTTGATAAGATCTTCCTCACAGGAGATGTTGCTTAGAGTTGTGCAGTTGTTGAGCTTCGTCTTGATTTTCTTAAACTCTTCAAGAGAGAGATGTTGAGAAGGCTGAGGGGATGATCTGGGTTTCTGTTAGGTAGGTTTGGGTTTAGTGGTTCTGGGTTGTGTTTTGGGTTTAAGGATGGGAAGTTTAGGTGGTTGTGGTGATGAAGTAGGTATGGGTAGAGTTGTAGGTTCAGGGGTGAAGGTTTCGTCTAAGGGCTCGGTTTTGATGGGAAATGGGATTGGTTCTTCTGGTGTAGGTTGTGGTTGAGTGGTTGGGGTGACGATCATTCTCTGTCCCCTTCTATACATCTCCATCCTCTTTCCCATACGGATGTCAGCCTTTATTTCACTGACTATCCGTTGGAGTGTCCTTTCGGACATGGGTCCCACCTGCCTACCAGAGAAGCCGTGAGCCCGGAGATAGTCTTTCATCCAGGCTTTGTCACCGGACCTCTTGGCTGCAGTGACCCTCTCTACTTCTTCCCTCTGCTTCTTCTTCTTCTTCATCTTCTCCCTTGCAGCCTTCTTCCTTTCTTTCTCCATTTGATCCTGCTCTTTGTTATGGAGCAAAAGGATCATATTATCATCATATGGAGAAAGTTCTGGAAGATTGAAGCCTCTAGAGAGTAGGAATTTAATCCTAGGTTCTCTCAGCTGCAAGGCAGCTTTCCTTTGTTCCTCCTCTTCCCTCTCTAAGGCCAACCTGGCTTCTTCTTGTTGTTTTAGCCTGGTTGTCCTCTCCAAAGTCACCAACTCCTCTAGTGGTAGCAGGAGTACTTCCTCATTGGCAGCTCCTAAGTTGATGAGTTGATCAATGAGTGCTGCCCTTCTCTTGTTGTTGATTTCCTCCTGATTGGCTGCAACTGCCTTTGAACTGGCAGCTAGCAACTTCTCAGCAGGGAATCTACCTTTCTTCTTTAACTTCTCAATCCTTTCTTCTTCCTGAAGCTCTTCCGCAGTCATTTTTCTCTTGCCTTTGTCTTTTGCAGAACTTGACTGTTGCAGGATCGAATGTGGGTGGTTTTTCTCTTAACTCACTGTGAACAACACTCAGCAAGTAGTCTATGAAGAGTTGATCACAATATAACAAGTAACAAGCAGTAAGAAAATTAACACAGCAGGTAAATTTTCAAGGTACTTTTATATATTGCTTCTCAACTCAAAGGATTACAAGACTCTTGGACTCAAATCACTTACATAAAGAGTTACAGGGAGAAGATATATATAATACTACCTACAGCCAGATATACTTTGATACCAGCTGGACACCTCTAACCTTACATCTATACTACAAGACTCTAGGTGAGGTCTTTCAGACATTTTGCTTGAGAGTTGGTAGTCAGGACATGTCCCTGACTTACCTTTTGTCACCAACTAAAGTTGGTAACATGTACTATCATAAAAAGGTGAACAGTAGAATAAAGTATGGTCAACAACATGGCTCTTTAGGAAGATGCCATGCTGTATCAGAGGTCTGCAGCGGACTGTCAGGGACCATACTTTTATCTGCTGGTCATAGCAATGTCTTCCGAAGGATAAAGTACTTCGGAAGAATAACTTCTTCCGAAGGCACTTATACTTCGGAAGACTGCTTCTTCCGAGGCTTGGAGTCTTCTTTGTCTTCGGAAGCAGACTTTGTCTTCGGAAGCTCAGACTTTGTCTTCAGCTCTTTCATCAGACTTTGTCTTTGGAAGCTCAGACTTTGTCTTCAGCTCTTTCATCAGACTTTGTCTTCGGAAGCTCAGACTTTGTCTTCAGCTCTTTCATCAGACTTTGTCTTCGGAAGCTTTCAGACTTTGTCTTCGGAAGATAGTCTTCAGCTCTTGGCTTCAGCTGTTGTCTTCAGCAGTTGACTTCAGCTTTTGCCTTCAGTAGATATCTTCAGCTGTTGGCTTCAGCTGTTGCCTTCAGCAGTTGACTTCAGCTTTTGCCTTCAGTAGATATCTTCAGCTGTTCTTCAGACTTTCGGAAGATCTCTTGCTCAGCTTCGGAAGCCTTTGAATGTAGTACCAAAAATGACTATGTGAAGTAGTTTTGGTTGCACCAGCCTTATCATGATCCAACAAACTCCCCCTAGGCTGATGCTACCAAAACTTCACTTCTCTCTTCTTCTCAAAGCTCTCAGCACCAAGGAAAGTAAGTGTTTATCAGTGTCTTCATTCTTTCCTGATGTGGTGCTGAGAATCTTGTACAGATCCTTGGTGGACAGAACCTCTACTCTGTCACCTTGGATTATGTGTACCCTCTGTTGTGGCCCTATGAAAAGAGTTAGTTGATGGGAAGTATAGTCATATTCCCATCGAACTATTGGTTCCAATTCAGGACCTTCCACCATCTGTAGAAAGGCTGTGCCTTTGGTGGTTGGTCTTTTCTTGTCTTCCACTCCTTTCAACTTCACTCTTCTTCAATCTTGGCTCTTCTACTTCGTTCAGCCAAGTAGAGACCGCTGATATGGTTTCTGATGTGTGCAGCAGTCTCAGAGTTGGAGGGATTGGAGAATGGCTTATCAGCAAGCTCAGCAAGATCAAATCTGCTGAGATGTAGTAGAGAAGTGGCATTAAGCCAGTTGGTTTCACCATTCTCCCTTTCCACAACAAAGTTGTGAGAAGGTTCATCGAACCTCCACTGGATTATAGCATTTCTAGGTCCAAGAGATTGACCAGAAATCCTGTCCTCTTTCCTGGTATCCAGCAGAGTCACCAGTCTCCTTCTTAGTCTCTTCTTCTCAGCATTGAGGATGTTGAGACCAAGAAGTCTTGCAGCCTGGCCCAAAGTGTCTCTAGGCAACTCAAGAAATTGGCCTAGGGTGAGGGAGCTTGAAGAGTTATCAACATAGGTGATGTTGATAAGCTCTTCCTCACAGGAGATGCTGATCAAAGTGGTGCAGTTGATGAGCCTCGTCTTGAACTCCTTTATTTCCTCAAAGGAGAGATGTTGAGGAGGCTGAGTAGTTTGGGTTGTTGAGGTGATGTGGTAGGTTTGGGTAGAGTTGTGGGTTGAGGGGTGAAGGTTTCATCAGTGGGTTCTGTTTTGATGGGAAAAGGGGTTGGTTCTGGTGTGGGTTGTGGCTGTGGTTGAGTGGCTGGGGTTGAGACCGTTCCCTTTACCCTCCTGTACATCTCCCTTCTCTTCCCCAAACGGATGTCAGCTTTGATTTCACTGACTATCCGTTGGAGTGTCCTTTCGGACATAGGTCCCACCTGCCTACCAGAGAAGCCATGAGCCTGGAGATAGTCCTTCATCCAGGCTTTGTCATTGGACTTCTTGGTGGCAGTGACCTCCTTCTCTTCTTCCCTCCTCTTCCTTTCCCTCAACTTCTCCCTAGCAGCCTTCTTCCTTTCCTTCTCCATTTGATCCTGCTCTTTATTGTGGAGCAGCAGGATCATGTCATTGTCATGTGGAGACAGTTCAGGAAGACTGAAGCCTCTTGAGAGTAGGAATTTGACCCTATCCTCTCTCAGCTTCAGGGCTGCCTCCCTTTGCTCTTTTTCTTCCCTCTCCAAGGCCAACCTGGCTTCTTTTTCTTGTTGTAGCCTGGTTGACCTCTCCAAAGTCACCAACTCCTCTAGTGGTAGCAGGAGTATCTCTTCATTGGCAGCTCCTAGACTGATGAGCTGGTCAATGAGTGCTGTTCTTCTCTTCTGGTTGATTTCTTCTGATTGGCTGCAGCTGCCTTAGAACTAGCAGCTAGCAGCTTTTCAGTAGGAAACCTACCTTTCTTTTTGAGCTTCTCAACCCTCTCCTCCTCCTGAAGCTCTTCCACAGTCAATTTTCTTTTTCCTTTGTCTTTGGGGGTGCTTGACTGTGGTGGTTCTTGGATGGAGGGTTGTGATTGAGAGAGAAGTTCAGCTGGTGTTTGGGTTGGAGGAATGTCAGAAATGTCCTCCCTGCTCACCTCAGATGCTATTTCAGCAATAACATCTGTGATGGTCAATTCCTCGGACATCTGAAATAAGCCTTCCGTAGCTTCTATTTCGGCTTCGGAAGATTTTTCTTGTTCTTCCGAGGCTTCCATGTAGGCTTCGGAAGCTTCAGCTTGAGCTTTAGAAGATGAGACTGCTGCAAGTTCTGTCCCATCTGTTTCAGTTGCTGGGCCATCAGTCCCCATTTCCCCTTCGAAGCTAATCTCGGGTTCCATGTGGACCTTAGGTTGACCAACTTCTTCCACAGTGGTAGAAGGTGCAGTCAGTCTTTGAAGCTCCTCAGCCCCAAAGTATATAAGTGTGGTGTCGGGGCTGGGCTGTTCTAGGGATGATCTCAATACAAACTTTGTGAAAAGTCTGTAGAGATCTTAAAGCATCTTTGAGTCAATCTCCAGAAAGGATTGAGATGACTCAGGTAGTGTGATGAGTTGGGAAGAAATGAATTTGGTCTGTGGTTCCTCAGATGTTTGTCTCTGAATTTCTCCCCCTTTTTGGTAGCATCATCTTGAGAGCTAGATGAGCTAGAGGAAGAAGTCAGTGAGACCTTGAATTGGTACATGCCTAATAGACCTCTCCGTCTGTTTCTCAGCTAGTTTAGCCTTGAGGTTGTTAATCTCAAGTTGCTGAGTGGCAGTCCTTGATTCTAAGATCCTCACCTGTGATTCCAGGTTGGAGACCTTAGAAAGCAAGTACTAAAGTGTTAGTTGCATACTACCCTATCTTCCTGAGAAGAATCACGGGGAGATGAGATAACATACCTAGTATGCTCAGTCTCACCACCAGATGTGATTTCTTGGCACCCTGGTTTCCTTTGCTCAGAGTCATCTCTTTCAGAGATGTCTATGGGCAAAGTTGCCGTAGACTCAGTCCTAATTTTGTTACCACTGTCCTGAGAGCTCAATGAGAGACTTTGAGTAGTGGCAGCTGAGCCTACATGAGTCCCCTCCGCATCAGTGGGACTCAGTAATTGGCTGCTGATGGGGGCTAGAGACAAGGGATCCCTCTTGGCTCTGTTGATCTTTCAGAGGGTGTTGTAGATCAACTTCATGGCCATGGAGAGATGTAATCTCTTCATCAGTGCGGAGTAAAAGGTCAGTGAAAGAGAGGGTGGTTAGTCCTACTGACCCGGGACCTAGATCAATGTCTACAGGCATTGAGCCTATGGTGGGGCTGTCCCTAGAAGGCTGCATAGGGGAGTGTAGAGACTCACCCTGTGGGCTTAAGGCTTGAGGTTCGGGCTCAGGGGTTTGAGACTGAGGAGGCTCAAAACCCACATTGAGGTCAATTGTGAAGGATGGTGTGACCTCGGACTGAGTGGGAGCCCATGATTCCACTCTAGCCCTTTGGATGTGAACAGGAGGAGCTTGTTCAATCAGAGTAGATTGAACAAGGGTTCGTTTTGGACGTCTCTGGTATGTAGCTTTGATGGGTAAAGAAGGTTTTGGCATTATGGTGGATGTTGCTGGTGTGGGTTCATCACCTGTGGGGATAACAGGGATGTCACCAGGAGCTATGCGCTCAGTCATCTCTGGAGGTAGTGGAGTGTACCTTCCAGTGAAGTTGGCGGACATCTTCTTCAGTATCTTGAAGATGGTAGGTCTCACTTGTGGAACAGTAAGAGCAGCTGCATAGGCAAGCTTGCTCGGTTCCATCTCACAGTTGATTATGTGTTGAATAAATCGGGGATACATGAAGAATGTATCCCTGCTCAGATTTCCGATAAGGTTGGTCAACACAAATCGTGAGTAGTTGAAGCGAAGACCTCTTACCAACCCATGAACTAGGCATCCTAGTTCATATAGGATTTGATCCCAACCCCCTGATTTCTTGGAGAGGCAATGCAGGATAATATGCAGCAGGAACTTTCAATGGTAAGAGAAATTGAACTTGTACACGGTTGATCTGCTGACATCTCCTCCATATCCCATGAGGATATAAGTGCCTTCCAAGTCTTCTTTGGGGAACTCAGTAGGAGCCCCATCATCATGGAGCTCGAGATGCTCCCTGATGAGCTGTTCAGTGATGACCAACTCTTGGCCACAAATGCGGGTTCTCAGGACTCGAACCCCATTCAGAACTGTAGTTTGACCGTTGCTCCAGAATTCGGACATGTGGTTGGAGTATACGGTTGTGTTAACAGTTAGTGCAGTGAGGTATGTGGATTCGGCAAGAAATGTGATGATTTGGGTGAAGTCGGCATCCCTTGACGAATCAAGTAATGCGACTTGGTTGTACTGAGGGTTTAGCGCCATTGAAGAAAAGGTAAGCTTGAAATTTGGGTGAAATTGAAGGTTTGACAGTGAAGGGAATAGTTAGGGCTGTAAAGTGGTAAAAGAAGATGAAATTGATCAGTCAAGATTATTTAAAAGGGGTTGAATTGTGGTAGTGGCGGTAATATGGTAACTGTTTGGGGTTACTGTGGGTGGTATGGTGGTTTCAGCGGAGAAATGACAGTGCGGCAAGGATAATTTTAAATAATCTGACCATCATCAACAAAATCTTTACTTTTTACAGAGTGGGGCCCAAAAGATTTTCGTTACATATAAAACCTTTTCTTCCGAATGTAAAACATTTCCGAAGGTAATTGTCTTCCGAAGTCAATTTTTCTTCCGAAGCAAGGCATTGCTTCCGAAGGTAAAATGGTCCTTTAAAGATACTTTCTCTTCCGAAGCAAAGCATTGCTTCCGAAGGTAAAGTTATCTTTCCGAATGGAGAGTTTTATAAGCTTCGGAAGTAGATCTGATGTAAAATCAATCGCTTCTTCCGAGACCAAAAACTCTTCCGAGAAGACAATTTCCATTGAGGAATTTGGCTTCGGAAGATATTCAAGAATATCTTCCGAGAGTTAATTCTTCTTCGGAAGGAATTTACACTTGGAATAATTTAAAGATCTTTTGTAACAGGGCTTAAATTGTATTGACACAAGACTTTACATATTAAAAAGATTTTCAAAAGAGGTAGTTATTCAATGTTTATCATCCCAATTGCTGATATGAGATACTTAAATCTTTGTTCATCAAATGCCTTTGTGAACAAATCAGCATATTGTTCATTTGAGTCAACTTTGATTAACTTTATTAGCTGTTTCTCATGAACATCTCTAATGAAATGATACCTTATATCAATATGCTTTGTCTTGGAGTGCTTCACCGGATTCTCAGTAATGGAGATAGCACTGTTGTTGTCAATATGGATAGGAGTAGTCATGAAGTTGAATCCATAGTCTAACATCTGATTTTGAATCCATAGCAGTTGAGCACAGCAGCTAGCAACAGCAATGTATTCAGCTTCAGCAGTTGATGTAGAGACACAGGATTGTTTCTTGCATTGCCATGAGATAATCCTTCCACCAAGAAATTGACATCCTCCTGATGTTGATTTCTTGTCAATATTGCAGCCACCATAGTCACTGTCAGAGTATCCATAGAGATTGAAATCACTATTTCTTGGATACCAGAGACCTAGTTTAGGTGCTCCTTTGAGGTATCTGAGGATTCTCTTTACAGTAGCTAGGTGAGACACCTTTGGAGCAGCCTGATATCTTGCACAAATACATGTGGCAAACATGATATCTGGTCTACTAGCAATGAGATACATCAGAGAACCAATGATTGCTCTATACTGATGTTGATCAGTATCCTCCCCCTCAAGGTCAGGGCAAATATTATGGTTTCTGGGTATGGGTATCTTTGCTGGTTTACAATCCTTCATTTCAAATCTATCTAAGATGTCTGAGACATACTTAGATTGACTTATGAAGAACCCTTCCTTCATCTGTTTCACCTGAATTCCAAGGAAAAAGTCCATTTTTCCCATGGAACTCATTTCAAACTTCTGCTTCATTATGCTTTCAAAGTCCTTGAACTGGTCGTTTGAAGAACCAAATATGATGTCATCAACGTAGACTTTCAAAGTCCTTGAACATTTGGTCGTTTGAAGAACCAAATATGATGTCATCAACGTAGACTTGTACAAGCAAAATGTCTTCTCCACTCTTTCTGATGAAAAGAGTCTTATCGATGGTACCTCTAGTGTATCCATTCTTCAGGAGAAACTGAGACAAGGTCTCATACCACAGCCTACGTGCTTGGTGCAGCCCATATAGAGCTTTATCCAGTTTGCACATGTAGTTGGGGTGCTGTGGGTCTTCAAATCCTGGAGGTTGACATACATAGATTTCCCTATCTATATCCCCATATAGAAAAGCACACTTGACATCAAGTTGGTAGACTGTGAAGTTCTTGGATGCAGCATAAGCAAGGAAGATCCTAACTGCCTCAAGTCTTGCAACAGGTGCAAAGACATCAGTATAATCGATTCCTTCCTCCTGGGTGTATCCTTGAACTACTAGCCTTGCCTTGTTCTTGATAATCAAGCCTCTATCATCTTTCTTGTTCCTGAACACCCATTTAGTGCCTATGGGTACTTGACCAGATGGTAGTGGGCATAGATTCCAGACCTTTTGTCTTCTAAATTGAAGCAGTTCCTCCTGCATCGATTCAACCCAACTATTATCCTTTAAGGCATCTTCTACCTTCTTTGGTTCCATCTGAGACAAGAAGCATGAGTACAAGCAGACATTCCCATGATGAGTTTGTCCTCTTGTTCTCACACCCTCAGAGACATTCCCTATGATGTTCTCAGTTGGATGAGTGTTGTGAATCCTAAGATGAGGAATCACTTCCAGTTGCAGAGATAAGTCTAGGTTAGACATATTCTGATCAGGAACTGGATCACTCTGTCCAACTGCTGTTTCAAAGTCATTCAATGAGGACTGATTGAATGATTGAGAAACATCATCAATGGTTGGTTGTGAAGTAGGATTAACAGTTGCCTGTTCCTTCAGAATACTACTTCCCTCAACCTGGTGTTGTAATGGATCACCTGAAGAACTTTGAGGTTGATCAAGTGATTCACTTGTTGAAGCTTCATTATTCCTGGAGATAGTTACACTATCAGATCTGTGAATGGTTGAAGCTTGTTGCCTTTCAGCTCTTGGAGAATTTGGAAGAGGTCTAGGAAGCTCAAACAGTTGACTTGCATCAGCATTAGCATCAGCATTCTCTTGAGCACCTGTTCCTGCTGAAACATTCTCACAAGATGGTTTAGAATAGTTTTGAAACAATTCTAAATCAAAGATATACTCAGGTCCATTCCCCCTAACACAAGGAGTGTGCTCATTAACAACTATATTGGATGATTCCTCAAATTGTTAATTCTTGATATTGTATACTCTATAAGCTTTAGAGCTAGAAGAGTATACAATAAAGATAGCATCATCCGACTTCTCAGCAAACTTTGCTAAGTTGTCCTTTGTGTTAAGTATGGTACACCTGCAGCCAAAGGACCTTAGAAAGCCAATGAACGGTGGCCTCTTGTTCCATAACTCATAAGGGGTTTTTCCATGGGGCTTAACTACAAGAACCCTGTTCTGCACATAGCATGCAGTGCTGACTGCCTCTGCCCAGAATGTTAGAGGTAGCTTTGAATCAGCTAACATGGTCCGAGCAGCCTCAATAGTGTCCTGTTCCTCCTCTCAGCAACACCATTTTGTTGAGGAGTTCTGGGAGCACTGTATTATCTGGCAATCCCTTTTGAGTCACAGAATGAGTCAAGAATGAAGTTCTTAAACTCAGTCCCTTGATCACTTCTAATGATCTTAACCTTGTGATCAATTTGATTTTCTATTTTAAGAATAAAAGATTTTAAAGTTTCAGCAGTTTCATCTTTACTTCTTAAAAAGAATAACCATGTAAATCTTGTAAAATCATCAACTATCACAAGGCAGTATGATTTCCTTCCAATTCTCATTATACTTGTGGGTCCAAAGAGATCCATGTGCAATAAGTGTAATGGAGTAGTGATAGAGTTAACAAATTTGGATTTGTGAGATGATCTGTGTTGTTTCCCTTTCAGGCATGCAACACAGTTATCTTTGCAGAAAAATTCCTTTTTAGGCAAACCATGTACCAAGTTATTTTTAGCCAATTTATTCATTGTTTTAAAATTCACATGACACATGCGTTTATGCCATAGTGTTGACTTATCACTATCAGCTTTGGAAAGAAAGCATGATACTTCACCCATAGGAGAAGCATTGTTCATATCCAGCTTGTACATATCCCCTTTCCTGGGAGATCTAAGAAGCACCAATTCCAGAGGAATTGTCATCCCTGGTTTGAGGATAATGCACTCATGTTCTGTGAAAAGCATCTGATGCTTCTGATCACAGAATTGAGAAACACTTAAAGATTGTGTTCAAGCTGTTTGACAAAGTGAACTTTGTCAATGTTTATTCTGCCACTGGATATACTTCCTCTGCCAGAAATATATCCTCCGGCCTCACCTCCAAATTGGACAGGCCCTCCATCAAAGTTCTGGAATTGTTGAAGGAGAGATCTGTTCCCTGTCATGTGCCTGGAGCATCCACTATCTACAATCCAGACATTGTTGTTCTTGTCAAATGGACGTCCCTACACTGGAAGCCCAAGCCTTGCTGGTCTTGGGCTCTTCCAATGATAACGATTGATATGCATTGGGGTTCAATAGAGGTCATTTTGTTTTGGCAGCAGATCTTCCAATCCATCCCTTGGTTGATCTTTGAAGATGAGCTTGTTGAAGCTTGTGCAGCATGGCCTTCTTCCGAAGCTTCTTTCTTTTCGGAAGAAGCCTTCACCACCTTTTCTTCCGAAGTAGTCTTCTTCTGAGATGGTTTCAAGGGAGCCTTCTTGTTCTTCCGAACCTTAGAAGGTTTGGCTTCCGAAGCCATTTTCCCTTCGGAAGAAGTAGTTTCTTCCGAAAGCAACTTGGCTTCCGAGACCAACTCTCCCTTTTTCATCATTTGGACCTTTTGAAGTGGTCCAACTGAGAAACCTTCTCTGACTCCTTCTTTTCTAACATTATTTGCATAATGTGTGCTTGCTGGATTGTAGTAACAATCTTTAGCCATGTGGTTGTGCAAACCACACATTATGCAGGCAATGTTAGTCTTCTGGGAACTTGCAGGTTGCTATTTCTTGGGTTTCTTCTCTTCATCAGCAACTTTCCCTTTCAACTTCTGATCCTTCAGTAGGACAGGAGTGCTGGTATTACACTCCTTTCCTGAGTCAGAAGTACCTACCACTTGAAATCCGCCAGAAATGAAGACACCCTTTTGCTTTGGGTCGATCTTAAGCTTGGACTCTGCAACCTTCTTGGCAGTCCTTCTAGCAGCTTTAGCTCTGCTTCTTCTTGCCTTGGTGGTTAGGATTTGGTCTTCACAGGTGGAGATGAGTGTATCCTCCTGTTTCTCCCCTGTGGTGGCTACTATTTTTGCCTCATCCTTTAGTTCCAATGAAGAAGGGTCAGCAGTTGGAACCTCTTGCTCTTCAGTACCACATCTAGGTAGTCTAATAGACTCATAAGAGTGTGGTGGAGCTATTTCATTGGTTCCCAACCCTTCTTTGTTTTGATAAAACATTTGGAATGAGAGGTTGATGCAAGAATAGTTTGGAAGCTTTGCTCAGCAATAGCTTGCTTCCTGGCCTGAGCCTCAGCTGTGACCAACTGGGCTTGAACCTCAGATAGTTTGGATATCAGATCTTTAATTTGAGTCTTATAATTAGTCTTTTCATGTTTTAAAAGAGACACAGTTTTCTCTAACTCCTCAATTTTCTTTTGATAGTCAGATTCAGCTCTCTTAAAATCAGATTTTAGCACATTTAAAGACTCAACCTCAGATCTGATTTCCGAAATGTAATCCTTATAAAGTTTAACTTTAGCAATATAGGCAGCAGTACAAAGATGTTCATATACCTGATCATCATCTATTCCGGCCATGAGTGCTTGAGCAGGAGTCACATCCTGTACCATGAAGCTCCAGTCAACTTCTTGAGCCACAGCAGCTGTTTCAGTTGACTTCTCTTCATGCTTTGAAGCAGTGGGATGTGTGGAGGCCTGTGGGGTTCCCGGGTTGTTCTTGGGAGCCTTGCATTCCCTAGCAAAGTGACCAAGTTGGTTGCAGTTGTAACACTTTGCTTTGCTTTTGTCAAACCCAAACCTGCTGTTGACTGGGTTTTGAGGGAATTGCCTTCCAGTTCTCTTGAAGAACTTCTTCGCTCTGTAAGTTAAAAGAGCCATCTGCTGGACAATATCCATATACTCCACATCATCTGGACTGAAGCACTCAAGATCATCAAAGCAGTATTGAAAATCACTAGAGTATCCACTTCCAGAGACAAAGGCACAACTATCCTGAGAGGAGTTGTGTTGAACCTTTTGAGACTTTGGAGTCTCAGGTAGAGTAATGTAAGGTCCGCTGCGTGAGTTGTCAGGGTAATACAACAACTGATGTTGTGGTTCCGTGTTTTCCCTTTCAACCACATGAAGGGCTGAACTCAGTTGGTTATTGGAGTGGCCAGAGGAGTTCTGCATGTTCATCACCATCTGGAATGCACTTAGGATACCATACAACTCTGTCAGAGTAAGAGTCTTAAGATCCGAAGTTCTCTTGATTACAACACAGTAATGTATCCATAGTTTAGAAAGGGAAGACATGAACTTCCTAACTATGTCTCTATTCTCAAGAGCTACTCCAATATCCTCCAGAGTATCTACTAGCTCAACATACCTGAAGTATTGTTGAGTCAAGGTCTCACCAGCCTTGAAAGTAAAGTTCTCAAACTGCTGCTTCAAGAGATCCTTCTTGTTCTCTTGGGTTCCTTGGATCCTTCATACATCAGCTTCAGTGCTTCCCATAAATCTTTAGCAGTTTTGCACTTCTTGAAGCGTCTGTAGACTGAGTTGGGGAGAGCAGTTTGGAGAGAAGTCATAGCCCTTTGATCCAGCTCTATTCTCTTCCTGTCTTCTTCTGAGTAATCATCAACATCTTTTGGAATGATGCGATTACCAGTAGCAGAAGTGGTGCTTGGTATGAAAGGACCATTGACAATGGAGTCCCACATCCTTAAATCTTGACACTTGATGAAGCCTTCCATTCTGATACACCATGTGTCAAAGTCTTCAGGGGTGATCAGTGGGGACTTGGTCATGGTACCGGTTTCCATATTAGCCTTAGAGAGAGCAGCCATTTGAGTGAGTGGTTTGTAGTGAGGAGTGAAAAACAGGTTGATTTGGATGGTAAGATCTCACAATCAAGAGCCTGGAGCTCTGATACCAATTGCAGGATCGAATGTGGGTGGTTTTTCTCTCAACTCACTGTGAACAACACTCAGCAAGTAGTCTATGAAGAGTTGATCACAATATAACAAGTAACAAGCAGTAAGAAAATTAACACAGCAGGTAAATTTTCAAGGTACTTTTATATATTGCTTCTCAACTCAAAGGATTACAAGACTCTTGGACTCAAATCACTTACATAAAGAGTTACAGGGAGAAGATATATATAATACTACCTACAGCCGGATATACTTTGATACCAGCTGGACACCTCTAACCTTACATCTATACTACAAGACTCTAGGTGAGGTCTTCCAGACATTTTGCCTGAGAGTTGGTAGTCAGGACATGTCCCTGACTTACCTTTTGTCACCAACTAAAGTTGGTAACATGTACTATCATAAAAAGGTGAACAGTAGAATAAAGTATGGTCAACAACATGGCTCTTTAGGAAGATGCCATGCTGTATCAGAGGTCTGCAGCGGACTGTGAGGGACCATACTTTTATCTGCTGGTCATAGCAATGTCTTCCGAAGGATAAAGTACTTCGGAAGAATAACTTCTTCCGAAGGCACTTATACTTCGGAAGACTGCTTCTTCCGAGGCTTGGAGTCTTCTTTGTCTTCGAAAGCAGACTTTGTCTTCGGAAGCTCAGACTTTGTCTTCCGCTCTTTCATCAGACTTTGTCTTCGGAAGCTCAGACTTTGTCTTCAGCTCTTTCATCAGACTTTGTCTTCGGAAGCTCAGACTTTGTCTTCAGCTCTTTTATCAGACTTTGTCTTCGGAAGCTTTCAGACTTTGTCTTCGGAAGATAGTCTTCAGCTGTTGGCTTCAGCTGTTGTCTTCAGCAGTTGACTTCAGCTTTTGCCTTCAGTAGATATCTTCAGCTGTTGGCTTCAGCTGTTGTCTTTAGCAGTTGACTTCAGCTTTTGCCTTCAGTAGATATCTTCAGCTGTTCTTCAGACTTTCGGAAGATCTCTTGCTCAGCTTCGGAAGCCTTTGAATGTAGTACCAAAAATGACTATGTGAAGTAGTTTTGGTTGCACCAGCCTTATCATGATCCAACAACTGTGGTGGTTCTTGGATAGAGGGTTTAGATTGAGAGAGAGGGTCAGCTGGTGTTTGGGATGGAGGTAGATCAGAAATATCCTCCCTGCTCAACTCAGATGCTATGTCAGCAATGACATCTGTGATGATCAGTTCCTCGGACATTTTGAACAATCCTTCCGCAGCTTCCATCTCAGCTTCGGAAGACTTATCTTGTTCTTCCGAGGCTTGAACTTTAGCTTCAGAAGTTTCAGCCCGAGCTTCGGAAGAAGATGCTGATGCAAGTTCTGTCCTAACTGTTTCAGTTGCTGGGCCATCAGTCCCCATTTCCCCTTCGAAGTTAATCTTAGGTTCCATGTGGACCTTAGGTTGACCAACTTCTTCCACAAAGGTAGAAGGTGCAGTCAGCCTTTGAAGCTTTTCAGCTCCAAAGTAAATCAGTGTGGTGTCCGGGCTGGGCTAATCTAAAGAGGATCTCAATACATACTTTGTGAAAAGTCTGTAGAGATCATGAAGCATTTGTGAGTCAATCTTGAGAATTGATTGAGATGACTCAGGCAAGGTAATGATTTGGAAGTAGAGGACTGGATCGGTGGTTCCTCAGGTGTTTGTCTCTGATCTTTCTCCCCCTTTTTGGTAGCATCATCTTGAGAGCTAGATGAGCTAGAGGAAGAAGTCAATGAGACTTGGATAGGTACATTCCTAACAGACCTCTCCGTCTGTTCTCAGCTAGTTTAGCCTTGAGATTGTCAATCTCAAGTTGCTGAGTGGCTGACCTGTTCTCTAAGATCCTAACCTGAGATTCAAGGTTTGAGACCTTAGAGATGAGGTACTGAAGAGTGAGTTGCATACTTCCCTCATCTTCAGGTGAAGAATCACGGGGAGATGAGATAACATACCTAGTATGTTCAGTCTCACCACCAGATATGGCTTCTTGGCACCCTGGATACCTTTGCTCAAAGTCATCTCTTTCAGAGATATCAATGGGCAAAGTTGCCGTAGACTCAGTCTGATTGATGTTATCACTGTCCTGAGAGCTCAATGAGTGACTCTGAGTAGTGGCAGCTGAGCCTACATGAGTCCCCTCCATATCAGTAGGACTCACCTCAGTTGTTGGCTTCTGATAGGGGCTAGAGATAAGGGATCTCTCTTGGCTCTGTTGATCTTTGAGAGGGTGTTGAAGATCAACTTCATGGCCATGGAGAGATGTTATCTCTTTATCAGTTCGGAGTAATAGGTCAGTGAAGGATAGAGAGGTTAAACCTACTGACCCGGGACCTAGATCAATGTCTACAGGCATTGAGCCTCTTGTGGGCTGTCCCTTGTTGGCTGCACATGGGAGTGTAAATACTCACCCTGTGGGCTAAAGGCTTGAGTGTCGGGCTCTTGGATTTGAGACTGAGGAGGCTCAAAACCCAAATTGAGGTCAATAGTGAAGGATGGTGTGACCTCGGACTGAGTGGGAGCCCATGTTTCCACTCTAGTCCTTTTGGATTGAACTGGAGGAGCTTGTTCAATCAGAGTAGATTGAACAAGGGTTCGTTTGGGGCGTCTCTGATATGTGATTTTGATGGGTGGAGAAGGTATTGGGACATTTGTGGTGAGGGTTGCTGGTGTGGGTTCATCACCTGTGGGGTCAACAGGGATGTCACCTGGAGCTATACGCTCAATCATATCTGGAGGTAAAGGAGTATACCTGCCAGTGAAGTTGATGGAAACCTTCTTCAAAGTCTTGAAGATGGCAGGCCTCACTTGAGGATTAGTTAGAGCAGCTGCACAGACAAGCTTGCTCTGTTCCAACTCGTAGTTGATAATGTGTTGAATGTATCGGGGATACATAAAGAATGTTTCCCTTGTAAGATTCCCAAGTAAATTGGTAAACACAAACCATGAGTAGTTGAAGCGCAGGCCTCTCACCAACCCGTGAACTAGGCATCCTAGTTCGTATGGGATTTGATCCCATCCCTGTGACTTGTTGGATAAGCAGTGAAGAACGATGTGCAGGAGAAACTTCCAATGATATGCGAAGTTGAATTTGTAGATGGTTGACCTGCTCACGTCTCCACCATATCCCATGAGGATGTATGTGCCATCCAAGTCTTCTTTGGGAAACTCAGTAGGAGCTTCATCATCATGAAGATCTAGATGCTCCCTGATGAGTTGTTCACTTATGATCAACTCCTGTCCATAAATGCGGGTCCTTAGGACGCAAACCCCATTTAGGATTTCTGTTTGACCGTTTCTCCAAAATTCAGTCATGTGGTTGGAGTAAACGGTGGGGTTAACAGTAAGCGCCGTGTAGTAGGTTGATTCAGAAAGAAAGGTGATGATTTCTGTGAAGTCAGCATCTCTTGACGAATCAAGTAATGCGACCTGGTTGTGCTGAGGGTTTAGCGCCATTGTAAGAGAAAGTAAGCTTGAACTTGGGTGAATTTCAGGATTGACAGTGAAGGAAATGTTTACGGCAGTAAATCGGTAAAAGAAGATGAAATTGAACAGTCTGGATTATTTAAATGAGAAGAATTGCGGTAATGGTGGTAGGGCGGCGGTTTGCGGTTATGAAATGACAGTGGCGGTAAGGGATAAATTTAAGTATCAGTCATCATCAAGAAAATCTTTACCTTTTACAGAGTGGGGCCCAAAAATATATCTGTTACACAGTAAAATCTCTCTTTTCGAATGTAAAATATTTCCGAAGGTAATTTGTCTTCCGAAGGCAATTCTTTCTTCCGAAGCAAAGCATTGCTTCCGAAGGTAAGAACTGTTTAATGAAGAGTTTTATAAGCTGCAGAAGTAGATCTGATATGAAATCAATCGCTTCTTCCAAGACTAAAAACTCTTCAGAGAAGAAAATTTCCATGGAAGAATTTGACTTCGGAAGATATTAAAGAATATCTTCCAAGAGTTAATTCCTCTTCGGAAAAAATTTACACTGGGAATATCAAAAGGAGATCTTTTGTAACAGGGCTTAAATTGTATTGACACAAGACTTAACACATTAAAAAGTTTTCAAAAGAGGTTGTTTAATCAATGTTTATCATCCCAATAGCTGATATGAGATATTTAAATCTTTGTTCATCAAAAGCTTTTATGAACAAATCAGCATATTGTTCATTTGAGTCAACTTTGATTAACTTTATCAGATTTTTCTCATGAATATCTCTAATGAAATGATACCTGATATCAATGTGCTTTGTCTTGGAGTGCTTCACCGGATTTTCAGTAATGGAGATAGCACTGTTGTTGTCAATATGGATAGGAGTAGTCATGAAGTTGAATCCATAGTCCAACATCTGATTTTGAATCCATAGCAGTTGAGCACAACAGCTAGCAGCAGCAATGTATTCAGCTTCAGCAGTTGATGTAGAGACACAGGATTGTTTCTTGCATTGCCATGAGATAATCCTTCCACCAAGAAATTGACATCCTCCTGATGTTGATTTCTTGTCAATATTGCAACCACCATAGTCACTGTCAGAGTATCCATAGAGATTGAAGTCACTATTTCTTGGATACCAGAGACCTAGTTTAGGTGCTCCTTTAAGGTATCTGAGGATTCTCTTTGCCGCAACTAGGTGAGACACCTTTGGAGCAGCCTGATATCTTGCACAAATGCAAGTAGCAAACATGATATCAGGTCTACTAGCAGTGAGATACATCAGAGAACCAATAATTGCCCTATACTGATGTTGATCAGTATCATCCCCCTCAAGGTCAGGACAAAGATTTTGGTTTCTAGGTATGGGTGTCTTGGCTAGCTTAAAATCCTTCATCTTAAATCTTTCTAAGATGTCATTGACATACTTGGATTGATTAATGAAGAATCCTTCCTTCAATTGCTTCACCTGAATTCCTAGGAAAAAGTCCATTTTTCCCATGGAACTCATCTCAAATTTCTGCTTCATAGTGCTCTCAAAGTCCTTACACATTTGGTCATTTGAAGAACCAAATATGATGTCATCAACATAGACTTGAACGAGCAAAATGTCTTCTCCAGTCTTCCTAATAAAGAGAGTCTTATCAATGGTACCTCTGGTGTAGCCATTCTTCAGGAGAAACTGAGACAAGGTCTCATACCACAGCCTAGGTGCTTGGTGTAGCCCATATAGAGCTTTGTCCAACTTGCACACATAGTTAGGGTGCTGTGGGTCTTCAAATCCTGGAGGTTGACATACGTAGATTTCCCTATCTATATCTCCATATAGAAAAGCACACTTGACATCAAGTTGGTAGACAGTGAAGTTCTTGGATGCAGCATAAGCAAGGAAGATCCTAACCGCCTCAAGTCTTGCAACTGGTGCAAAGACATCAGTATAATCGATTACTTCCTCTTGGGTGTATCCTTGAACAACTAATCTTGCCTTGTTCTTGATAATCAAGCCTCTATTATCTTTCTTGTTTCTGAAAGCCCATTTAGTGCCTATGGGTACTTGACCAGAAGGTAGTGGGCATAGATTTCAGACCTTTTGTCTTCTGAATTGAAGCAGCTCCTCCTGCATCGATTCAACCCAACTACTATCTTTCAAGGCATCTTCTACCTTCTTGGGCTCCATCTGAGATAAGAAGCATGAGTACAAGCAGACATTCCCATGATGAGTTTGCCCTCTTGTTCTCACACCTTCAGAGACATTCCCTATGATGTTTTCGGTTGGATGAGTGCTGTGAATCCTAAGACGAGGAATCACTTCTAGTTGCAGAGATAGGTCCAGGTTGGACATATTCTGATCAGGAATTGGATCACTCTGTCCAGCTGCTGTTTCAAAGTCATTTAATGAGGACTGATTGAATGACTGAGAAACATCATCAATGGTTGGCCGTGAAGTAGTATTAACAGTTGCCTGTTCCTTTAGAATGCTACTTCTTTCACCTGGTGTTGTAATGGATCACCTAAAGAGCTTTGAGGTTCATCAAGTGATTCACTTGTTGAAGCTTCACTATTTCTTGAGATAGTTACACTATCAGATCTGTGAATGGTTGAAGCTTGTTGTCTTTCAGCTCTTGGAGAATTTGGAAGAGGTCTGGGTAGCTCAAATAGTTGATTAGCATCGTCATCAGCATCACCTTGAGCACCTGTTCCATTTGAAACATTCTCACAAGAAGGTTTAGAATAGTTTGGAAACAATTCTAAGTCAAAGATATAATCAGGTCCATTCCCCCTAACACAAGGAGTGTGCTCATTTACAACTATATTGGATGACTCCTCAAATTGTTGATTCTTAATGTTGTATACTCTATAAGCTTTGGAGCTAGAAGAGTATCCAATAAAGATAGCATCATCTGACTTCTCAGCAAACTTTGCTAAGTTGTCTTTTGTGTTAAGTATGGTACACCTGCAGCCAAAGGACCTTAGAAAGCCAATGAACGGTGGCCTCTTGTTCCATAACTCATAAGGGGTTTTACCATGGGCCTTAACTACAAGAACCCTGTTCTGCACATAGCATGCAATGCTAACTGCCTCTGCCCAGAATGTTAGAGGTAGTTTTGAATCAGCTAACATGGTTCGAGCAGCCTCAATAAGTGTCTTGTTCCTCCTCTCAGCAACACCGTTTTGTTGAGGAGTTCTGGGAGCACTATACTGTCTGGCAATCCCTTTTGAGTCACAGAATGAGTCAAGAACAAAGTTCTTAAACTCAGTCCCTTGATCACTTCTAATGATCTTAACCTTGTGATCAATTTGATTTTCTATTTTAAGAATAAAAGATTTTAACGTTTCAACAGTTTCATCTTTACTTCTTAAAAAGAATACCCATGTAAATATTGTAAAATCATCAACAATCACAAGGCAGTATGATTTCCTTCCAATGCTCATTATACTTGTGGGACCAAAGAGATCCATGTGCAATAAGTGTAATGGAGTAGTGATAGAGTTAACACATTTGGACTTATGAGATGTCCTGTGTTGTTTCCCTTTCAGGCATGCAACACAGTTATCTTTGCAGAAAAATTCCTTTTTAGGCAAACCATGTACCAAGTTATTTTTAGCCAATTTATTCATTGTCTTAAAATTTACATGACACATACGTTTATGCCATAGTGTTGACTCATCACTATCAGCTTTGGAAAGAAAGCATGATACTTCACCATAGGAGAAGTATTGTTCATATCTAGCTTGTATATATCCCCTTTCCTGGGAGATCTAAGAAGCACCAATTCCGGAGGAATTGTCATCCCTGGTTTGAGGATAATGCACCCATATTCTGTGAAAAGCATTTGATGCTTTTGATCACAGAACTGAGAAACACTTAACAGATTATGTTCAAGCTGTTTGACAAAGTGAACTTTGTCAATGTTTATTCTACCATTGGATATACTTCCTCTGCCTAAAATATATCCTTCGGTCTCACCTCCAAATTGGACAGGTCCTCCATCATAGTTCTGGAATTATTGAAGGAGAGATCTGTTCCCTGTCATGTGCCTGGAGCATCCACTATCTACAATCCAGACATTGTTGTTTTTGTCAAATGGATGTCCCTGCACATAAGATGAGATTGTTAGTTTTGTTTGGAAGCCCAAGCCTTGCTGGTCTTGGGCTCTTCCAAAGATAATGACATAATTGAACCAAAAGATATGCATTGGGGTTCAATAGAGGTCGTTGAAGAAGAGGTTTGGGCTGCAACATCTTCCTTGATCTTCCAGTCCATCTTTGGTTGATCTTGGAGGATGAGCTTGTTGTAGCTTTTGCAGCATGGTCTTCTTCTGAAGCTTCTTTCTTTTCGGAAGAAGCCTTCACCACCTTTTCTTCCGAAGCAGTCTTCTTCTGGGATGATTTCAAGGGAGCTCTCTTGTTCTTCCGAACCTTAGAGACTTTGTCTTCCGAAGCCATTTTCCCTTCGGAAGAAATACTTTCTTCCGAAAGCAACTTGGCTTCCGAGACCAACTTTCCCTTTTTCATCACTTGAACCGTTTGAAATGGTCCAAATGTGAAACCTTCCCTGACTTCTTCTTTTCTAACATTATTTGCATAATGTGTGCTTGCTGGATTGTAATAACAATCTTTAGCCATGTGGTTGTGCAGACCACACATTATGCATGCGATGTTAGTCTTTTGGGAATTTGAAGATTGCTGTTTCTTGGATTTCTTTTCTTCATCAGCAACTTTCCCTTTCAACTTTTGATCCTTTGATAGGACAGGAGTGCTGGTACTACACTCCTTTCCTGAATCAGAAGTACCTACCACTTGGAATCCAGCAGAGATGAAGACACCCTTTTGCTTTGGGTCAATCTTCAGCTTGGACTCAGCAACTTTCTTGGCAGTCTTTCTAGCAGCTTTAGCTCTGCTTCTTCTTGCTTTGGTGGTTAGGATTTGATCTTCACAGGTGGAGATGAGTGTATCTTCCTGTTTCTCCCCTGTGGTGGCCACTATTTTTGCCTCATCCTTTAATTCCAATAGAGAAGGGTCAGTAGTTGGAACTCTTGCTCCTCAGTACCACATCTAGGTAGTCTAATAGACTCATAAGAGTATGGTGGAGTTATTTCACTGGTTCCCAACCCTTCTTTGTTTTGATAAAACATTTTGGAATGAGAGGATGATGCAAGAATAGCTTGGAAGTTTTGCTCAGCAATAGCTTGCTTCCTGGCCTGAGCCTAGCAGTGACAAGCCGGGCTTGTGCTTCAGACAACTTGGATATCAGATCTTTGATTTGAGTCTTGTAATTGGTTTGTTCATGTTTTAAAAGAGACACAGTTTTCTCTAACTCCTCAATTTTCTTTTGATAGTCAGATTCAGCTCTTTTAAAGTCAGATTTTAAGATATTTAAAGACTCAACATCAGATCTGATTTCCATATTGTAATCCTTATAAAGTTTAACCTTAGCAATACAGGCTGGAGTGCAAAGATGTTCATATACCTGAGCATCATCTGTTCCGGCCATGAGTGCTTGAGCGGGAGTCACATCCTGTACCATGAAGCTCCAGTCAACTTCTTGAGCTATTGCAGCTGTTTCAGTTGTCTTCTTTTCTGGCTTTGAGGTTGAGGGATGTGTGGAGGCCTGTGGGGTTCCCGGGTTGTTCTTGGGTGCCTTGCATTCCCTAGCAAAGTGACCTAGTTGGTTGCAGTTGTAACACTTTGCTTTGCTCTTGTCAAACCCAAACTTGCTGTTGACAGGGTTTTGAGGGAATTGCCTTCCAGTTCTCTTGAAGAACTTCTTCACTCTGCAGGTTAAGATAGCCATCTGTTGGACAATGTCCACATACTCTACATCATCTGGACTGAAGCACTCAAGATCATCAAAGCAATATTGAAAATCACCAGTGTCCACTTCCAGAGACAAAGGCATAACTATCCTGAAAGGAGTTGTGTTGAGCCTTTTGAGACCTTGGAGTCTCAGGTAGAGTAATGTAGGGTCTGATATGTGAGTTGTCAGGGTAGCACAACAACTGATGTTGTGGTTCTGTGATTTCCCTTTCATCCATATGAAGGGCTGAACTTAGTTGGTTATTGGAGTTATCAGAGGAGTTCTGCATGTTCATCTCCATCTGGAATGCACTTAGGATACCATAAAACTCTGTGAGAGAAAGAGTCTTAAGGTCCGAAGTTCTCCTGATTACAACACAATAGTGTGTCCATAGTTTAGGAAGGGAAGACTTGAACTTCCTAACTATGTCTCTGTTCTCAAGAGGTACTCCAATATCCACTAGAGTATCCACTATCTCAACATACTTGAAGTATTGTTGAGTCACGGTCTCTCCAGCCTTGAAAGTGAAGTTTTCAAACTGCTGCTTTAAGAGATCCTTGTTGTTCTCTTTAGGTTCCATGGATCCTTCATACATAAGCTTCAATGCGTCCCATAAGTCTTTAGATGTCTTGTACTTCTTGAAGCCTCTGTAGATGGAGTTTGGAAGAGCAGTTTGAAGAGAAGTCATAGCCCTTTGATCAAGCTCTATTCTTTTCCTATCTTCTTCTGAGTAATCATCAACATCTTTTGGAATGATGCGATTACCAGTAGCAGAAGTAGTGCTTGGTATGAAAGGACCATTAACAATGGAGTCCCACATCCTTGAGTCTTGACACTTGATGAAGCCTTCCATTCTTGTGCACCATGTGTCAAAGTCTTCAGGGGTGATCAGTGGGGACTTGGTCATGGTACCGGTTTCTATATCAGCTTAAGTGAGGGCGGCCATTTAAGTGAGTGGTTTGTAGGGAGGAGTGAAAAACAAGTTGATTTAGATGGTAAGATCTTACAATCAAGAGCCTGGAAGCTCTGATACCAATTGCAGGATCGGTTTCGGTCACTCAACAAGTGGTTTTCTCTGAAACTCACCTTGAACAACACTCAGAAAGAGTCTAACAAGAGTTGATCACAATATAACAAGTAACAAATGATAATGAACACAGAAAGTAAATTTTCAAGGTACTTTTATATATTGCTTCTCAACTCAAAGGATTACAAGACTCTTACAAGCTCAAGCTCTGGCTCAATCTCGCTACCTAATGAGTTACAATGAGAATACATATATAATACTACCTACAGCCGGATATACTTTGATACCAGCTGGAAACCTCTAACCAAATGCCTATACTACAAGACTATAGGTTAAGGTATCCCAGATATTTTATCTGAGGTTTGGTAGTCAGGACATGTCCCTGACTTACCTTTTGTCACCAACTAAAGTTGGTAACATGTACTATCATAAAAAGGTAAACAGTAGAATAAAGTATGGTCAACAACATGGCTCTTTAGGAAGAAGCCATGCTGTATCAGAGGTCTGCAACGGATTGTCAGAGATCATACTTATGTCTACTGGTCATAGCAATGTCTTCTGAAGGTTAAATTGCTTCGGAAGAATAACTTCTTCCGAAGCCACTTATACTTCAAAAGACTGCTTCTTCCGAGGCTTGGAGTCTTCTTTTTCTTCGGAAGTAGAGTTTGTCTTCAGAAGTTATCTTCAGCTGTTGTCTTCAGACTTTGTCTTCAGTTGTTGTCTTTAGACTTTATCTTCAGAAGATGTCTTCAGACTTTGTCTTCAGCTCTTGTCTTCAGACTTTGTCTTTGGAAGATGTCTTCAGACTTTGTCTTCAGCTCTTGTCTTCAGACTTTGTCTTCAGCTCTTGTCTTCGGACTTTGTCTTCAGCTGATGTCTTCAGCTGATGTCTTCAGCTGATGTCTTCAGCTGTTGTGTTCAGCTGATCTTCAGCTGTTGTCTTCAGCTGATGTCTTTTGAAGAACTCTTCAGACTTCGGAAGCTCTCACACTTAACTTCGGAAGCCTTTGAATGTAGCACCAAAATTGACTATGTGAAGTGGTTTTGGTTGCACCAGCCTTATAATGACCCAACAGTTAGGATCAGCAGAAATAGTATATATAATACAGGAATTCTTCAACCCCTCAATCATAGAAGTAAATAGTTCTTTCCCTTCTGGAATATCATCCAAATATGCCACACAGTTATGATTTTTGTTGAAAATCATTTGTGCCATCTGCAATTACATGCACAAACAATATAAGTAAAATTGACATAACTCAAGCATACACAAGGAAATTTTTAACACTTAGAAAAATTTCAGCTGTTAAGGGTCTCAGTCGCGCGAAAACACTTTTCACGTGACAATGACAATCGTGCGAAAACTCTAATTTCAAGCTAAGACAGTTTTCATGCGAAAGTAACATTCACGCGAAAATCAAAATTCATGTGAAAAAAGGGTTCATGCGACAACTCATTTTCGCGTCTGTTCATTTCAAGCGATTCGCACAGAACAACAATCAAATTAACTTTCAAAAACTTGATTTTGAACAATGAAATGCACTAACTGACTATCGCCTAAGTCCACTATGTCTATTCAATCTTTCAATTTCAACATTCAAGTCCATTTTATTAGATTTTATTTTAAAGTTGTTAAGTTCCTTTCATGATTTGATATCTTTTGTAACCAATGAAACTTAATCTACCTTTAAGTCTCTGAATAGATGAAATGTCGTCAAAAGTGTGCCTCTATAACACAAAATACGCTCAGAATTTGAAAAGATGTATATGTGCGAAAAACAGTTTCGAATGAGAGAGAATGCGAAAAGTGTTTTTGTTTATTCAACAATGTGATATATATATGGCATCAATGTGTAACGCCCGAAAGTTTGACTTTTCGGTAGGCTGTACGACTGAGCCTTAGTCGCCTGGGATTTATGCGACTGGAGGTTCAACCGCATGCTATTCGGCCGATTGAAGCTCAACCGTACGATTGAAGTTCAACCGCCCGAATGAAAGACGAGCCGCATGGAACATATGCGACTGGGGTCCAATCGCATGGTGTTCATGCGACTGAAGGTCCAGTCGCCCCTGGAGCAGATGCGACTGGGAAATACCTATAAAAGGGGAGCAGCTCTCATACTCCTCCCAACACTTAGAAATTTCAGTCGGGAAGAGCAGAGAGCGACCGAGAGAAGAGAAAGAAAGAGGGAAAGTGCTGATCGAGCTCCGGATTTGTTGTGAGGCTAGCCAAATCGAAGCTCATCAACTCCTACTTGTTAATGTGAGTTCTAGGACCCCTCATTTACATGTTTTCTAACGATTTTGGGGCTGGAATCACATAGAAACCCTATTTTTGAAATAGTGTAAGTTTGACCCATTTGGGTAAATCTTGAGTATTACGTTTATAGTAAGGATTAGGACTTGTTTATGCTTGTATGATGTCCTAGTAGGAATCCCTGAGGCTTGGGAGGGTCGAATTGGGCTGAAAATGGGTTTATGATGAGTTTAGGTGCGGGAGTTCGCGACTGCAGTTTATGAAGAACTCCAGTCGCTGCCCAGTTAGGGTTATGCGACTGAAGGGCCATTCGGCCGAATGGGGAATTGTTGATGTCCAATCGCACGATTGAGACTCAGACGCCCGATTGAGCCTCAGTCGCCCGATAGGTTATGCGATTGGGGGTTTCGGTCGCATAGGTCCAATCGCAGGGTAGTTCAGTCGTACGGTTAAGAGTTAGTCGCATATAACCCTGTCGCATGGTGTCTAGTCATGCGGAAGAAAGTCCAGTCGCACGATTGTATGCCCATTCGCATGACAGCCCAATCGCACGGTCCAGTCGCATGGAGGACATGCGACTGGGATAGGTTCAGTCGCCCATGAAGGGCTGATGTGAGTGATGATGCTATGTATGATTACGTATGTATGATGCTATGTATGATGATGAATGTATGATGGATGTGTATGTTCCTTGTAATTGTGTATGCTTATCTTTCCAAAACTTTACGAATAACGAGAATGAACGAATGAAGTATTATGTAACGTAAAGTGAAAGATAATGAAAGAGGAACATGATGACGAATGCATGTATTAACGAATGAACAAAAAGAAGAATGATGATGAATACATGCATTAATGAACGAACGGATTAAGTCTTGCAGCATTGAATAACGCGATTGGTCCTTCTCTGTGATCGACCATGGTCATGGTACCTCTACCGCTTACCTCTAGTACCGTGGCATACGTTTTGTTGTTCATATGTTGACTTCGGCCCGGTAGCTAATAACGATCGGGGTGTAGCATATGGTATTGGTACAATTCACCTTTCAATGTGCAAGTAAGTATGAACGGGATTCATGTCATTCGACCACAGTAATCATAGCCGAGTGCTATGAAGTGGGTAAAGCCTGACAGAATCCATACGAGAAGTTAAAGATAACGATGTATAACGAATGATGAAGATAATAATGAATATTATCTCTGTGTACGTATGATGTATGAACGCATGTATGAAAGGATACTGATAAATAAGTAAAAGTATGTTTTATTATAAAACTAGAACTCACTCAGCAACGCTGACTTTTATGTGTTTTCCAGTTGGCAGGTAGTGTTGCTGAGGATAGCACGAGGCGGCTACTCAGCCCTTTTGGGATGGCATTCACTTTTTGATTATGCTGCCACATCATGTGTTGTGGGCCCGTAATGCGCGCAACACATCATGTTGCATGCAAGTGGAAGATTTCTTGATAATCCTGATAAACAGGATTATTTAAGAAATCTTCTTTATGAAGAAAAATATATGTTTGAATTTAATATCTTCTACTAGAGGTCGCTGTATGACCCTATGATTGCTGAGGATTCGAATAAACGAGATTATCCCCGGTTTATGCATCAGCAGCAATCATAGTATAGATAGGCAATGTAAAGAAAGCTTGTATTTTGTAATCAAGACAATGATGTAAAAGCTTTTATGATGAAATGAGAATGTATATATTTATCAATTCCGCTGCGCATTTTATGATCATGTATTAAATGTATGTTTTACGTGTGATGATGACCAACTGTGAGGTGCCCGGGAATGGGGCCTTACACAATGTCATGCGACTCCACTTCTCGCGCGACAGACCTTTCGCGCGACATCCCTTTTCGCGCGAGAGTCTTTTGACATTTCATATTTCAACTTTTCAACTTTTCAATTTTTTTTTCAATTATTATTTTTTTTAATTTTACATATTTCAAATAACTTTTTATTATCAATTATGTAATTCAACAAAATGTTTTATTTACCAAGTGACCAATTAATTTCAAGAATCTTCAATTTTCAAAATTTTATCTGTTATTTATTTGTCTTAAACCAAAACAAAACAAAATAAAAGGCAAACTGATAACAAATCAAAACAAAATAACAAAATTGAATACTTATAAATAATCAAGATCTGAATTGTTGATTGATCAAAATTGTCTTGTGCGAATTTTCATAATGAGATCATATATTTCTTTGTCAAGTTAAGACTCTGTCCAGCTTTATTTAAAAGAATCTGGTTAAGTTGATTGTCAATATATTTTGTCCATTTTAAAATACTTCAGTCTTTACTTAGAAACATAAGGAATGATATTTATCATGTTTAATATGATTTTATATAAATTTAGTGGATCCCACAATCAGAACTCCTGTAAAATACTTATTAGTCTTCAAGAAACTGAAACTGTCGAGATTTCAAGTCATCCCAAATTGACTTAAACCATGCATTGTTAATCAGTGATACTATTTGTTTATTCCTAAAATATATCTATTTAAGCATAACTAGCCTGAGAAATATTTCTTAACACGAAATATTAACAATTTTAAGGACTTACAAACAGCCATCCGGACTTATGTCTGCCCTCTCAAGATGTTTAGGACTTACAAGCCATCCGGACTTACATGCCCCATCTTTTGATTTTGCCTTCCGTGATCAGAAAATATTCTCAAAGTAGAAAATATATATACCATATAGTATGTGTGTCTTTAGATATATAGTTGTATAAGGCCTTTTGGCATCTTTTTGCTTATTTATTTTCTTTATATATTTTATTTCTTTTTACATGTATTTTTGTATTTTCTTTTATATATGTATATATATATATATATATATGATAATCACTGAATCAAACAATAACAGGCTTGAGTATGACAAGAAGATAACTCTCAGTCTGTTTTAGAACATTTTTGGTATTGTCACAGAATCCTGATATGTTCCCCACTAAGTCATATCATTTTACTTCAAGTTTACTCACTCATTTATGATCTTTTCATTTCTGAAAGCAAAGTCTATTGACACATCAAACATAATTCAAGTCTTTTTATATGTAAGCCTTTGAAAGTACTTAGACTCGTTTTGAACTGTGTAATATCATTTCTCATGAAAATTCTTTTTTAACAATTTATCCAATCTTGACTCCCCCTAAAACCAAAAATATTTTTCACAACTTGTATTTTAATTTCTCCCCCTAAAATTGTGATTGTTCTTTTTAAAGAGAAAGAAAACATTTACAATTTTAGTCCTTATGAAAAAAATGAAAAATCTTTTTGTAAAGATTCAAGAAATCAATTTATCCAAAGTTAATCATTCCCAATGATTGCACAAGGAAATCAAATCGAGAATGATCAAATGCCTTAGTAAATAAATCAGCAATGTTTTCAGTTGATGGCACTTGTTTTAAATGAATAAGTTTTCGATCAAAACAGTCACGGATGAAATGGATTCGGATGTCAATGTGTTTAGTTTTGGAACGTTGAATGGGATTTTTGACGATGTTTAGTACTGCCGTGTTGTCACACCAAATTGGTGTGTCATATATGTTAAGACCATAATCGAGAAGTTGTTGTTGAATCTAGACAAGCTGGGAACAACAACTCGATGCAGCCATATATTCAGCTTCGGCAGTGGATGTGGAAACAGTGTTTTGCTTTTTACACTGCCAGGAAATGAGTCTGTTGCCTAAAATTTGGCATCCTCCTATAGTCGATTTCCTGTCTAAATTTCAACCACCATAATCACTGTCAGTATAAGCAAATAAATTGAAATCAGAAGTTTGAGGATACCAGAGACCAAGTTTTGGTTGACCCTTTAGATACTTGAAAATCTGCTTGACAGCTATCATATGTGATTCTTTTGGATCACTTTGATAGTTGGCACACTGACAAACAGGGAACATGATATCCGGCCTGCTTGCAGTAAGATACATGAGGGAACCAAGCATTGATCTGTACAGATGTTGATCAACTGATTCACCTAATGGATCTGGAGTGAGAGTAGGACGAGAAGACATAGGAGTTGGAGCTACTTTGGAATCCTGAAATTTGTTTTTCGCTAATATAGTCTGAACATATTTTTCTTGATGAATGAGAATACCAGTTTCAGTCTGATTAACTTGAATACCCAAGAAAAATGAAATTTCACCAAGAGAGTTCATCTTGAATTTCTTCTTCATCACTTCTTCAAACTCCATGCACATACTTTCATTAGTAGACCCAAAAATGATATCATCGACATAGATTTGGACCAGAATGATATCATCGCCTAATTTACAAATGAATAAGGTTTGATCAATTGCTCCTCGTGAATGACCATTTGCAAGCAAATGTTCAGTCAGAGTTGCATACCAAGCCTTAGGTGCTTGATGTAAACCATACATCGCCTTATCCAATTTGTAGACATAATCAGGATGATCTGGATCTTCAAATCCAGGAGGTTGACAAACATAGGTTTCTTCCTTCGTTTCTCCGTATAAGAAAGCAGTTTTGACATCCATCTGATACACCTTAATATTCATGTAAGAAGCAAAAGCTAAGAAAATGCGTATTGCTTCAAGTCTTGCAACAGGAGCATACACTTCTTCATAATCCAATCCTTCAATTTGATAAAATCCCTGCACCACAAGACGTGCTTTGTTCCGAACTATAACACCTTTTTCATCCGTTTTGTTACGAAATATCCATTTTGTTCCAATCGGAAGCTTATCTTTTGGAAGTTCTACAAGATGCCAAACATTCAGCTTCTTAAATTGCATCAACTCATCTTGCATTGCTTCTATCCAACTGTTTTCCTTGTGTGCCATTTCAACATTCTTTGGCACTATCTGTGATAGAAAGCAAGCATACAAACATGTGTTTATTGCCCCTGAACGACTTTTGGTAATTACACCTTCATGCAACGGACCAATTATTGCTTAAGTTGGATGAGTTTTATGGATTCTCAGCTGAGGAATATCATCTGCAACAATCTTATCTTCCAAGTTAGTGATATGTTCAGCATTAGCGTTCACTTCTTCAGAGGTTCTAGATTGATATACAATATTTTCTTCAAAAGTGTCGTCTGAAATGTGATTTTCAGAAGCCGTAGACACATTTGGAGATTCTTCAAATGGAACTTGAATGACTTCAATTGGAGTATCAATAGTCTCTGAAGAAGATGATGCAGTCAATGGTGAATTCAGTGATTCTTCTGGCTCCTGATTATGGATCTGTTCTGAAAGATCGTCTGGTAAACCAAAACTTTCAGACACATGCACAGAAGCAGTAGGAATACTCTTGGATGATGAAGGAATTGCAGAATCATTAGATATGAGAGATGGAATTTCCTCAATGATTTTGTTCTCCAAAGATAATGATAGAGAATTAGCATCTGCAGACGAAGGTTTAGAGATTTTAAAATTTAAAAACAATGATTCATAATCATAAACCCATGATGGAGCTGATCCTGCATCAGTTATGTTAAGCTCGTGCCAATCAATATTAAATGACTCAATTATTTGTCTTGTTCTTTTATTATAAACCCGATATGCAACCTTATTAGCTGCATATCCCACAAAGTAACATTCATCAGCCTTTTCAGAAAATTTTGAGGTTGATTCGGTTGTGTGTAACAAAGTACAACAGCAACCAAACGCTTTAAAATATTTGACTTTGGGTTTGTTTTTATAAAATATTTCATAAGGAGTCATATTCAATCTTTTATTTATTAGAACACGATTCTGAACATAACATGCAGTGTTTACTGCCTCAGCCCAAAAGAACAATGGTAATTTAGCAGCATATATCATAGTTCGAGCAGCATCAATGAGTGTTCTATTCCTTCGTTCTGCAACTCCATTTTGTTATGGAGTGCCTGCAGCACTCAATTGTCTCGCAATGTCTTTGGATTCACAAAACTCATTCAACGCCTGATTGCAAAATTCTGTTCCATTGTCACTTCTGATGCATTTTACCTTCTTATCTTTCTGATTCTCCACCAAATTAATGAACTTGATCAAAAGATGTGGAGTCTTATCCTTAGATGCTAAGAAAAACACCTAAGTAAATCTTGAAAAATCATCAGTAACAACCAAACAGTAAGATCGTCGACCCAAACTTAAAACACTTACTGGACCGAATAGATCTATGTGTAAGAGTTGTAAGATTGATTCGATTGAGTTGTGTGCAATTGGTTTGTGAGAAAGTTTATGTTGTTTACCCTTTGAGCATGACAGACAATGTTCATTTAATTGAAATTCTTTTTCAGGTAAACCAATGGCATGATTTTCACGCACCAGTTTATTCATGTTTTTAAGATTTACGTGTCCCAACCGACGATGCCATAACATGGAATCATTCTCCGAGGCTTTGGATAATAAGCAAGAAGCTGTTACCAAAGAATTAGAACAATGCATATCAAGAAGATATGTATCATTGTCTCTCGAAGTCCTCATCAAAATCCAGTCATCAGGAATTACAAAACCCGGTTTTATTATTAAACATTGTTTATTAGTAAAGTGTGTAGAATACTATTTGTCACAAATTTGAGACACACTTAGCAGGTTATGTTTTAATTCGTCAACAAAATTGACATTTTCAAAACTTAGGACACCATTTGTAACTGTACCACGTTTAGTGATACGACCTTTTTTATCACCTGCAAAAATTACCCTTCCTCCGTTGTAAGATTGAACATCTTGAAGTAATGATAAATTTAAAGTCATATGTCTTGAACAACTACTGTCTACATGCCATAAGCTTTCAAGAATATTTTGTGGTTGTCCCTGCATAAGTAAAAGAATTACTTAGTCTTTGGTACCCAAGTCAAACAAGACTTGAGCACATCCTTTGTTGCATTTAAACAAAATGATTTGATATTGTTGTATTTGCTCTGCACATCAATCTTTTCTTTTAACATTTTTCAATTTAATGTTGTTTTTTTAAATTATTTTTCAAATTCTTGTTCTTTTCGACATCATTAGCATTTTCAACTTTTGATTTTAATGGTTTTGAAAATTTTCCACGAGTGAAAAACATTTTTCTATTGTGAACAATAGAATTATGAAATCGTTATTTGCTTAGTGATTTTTGTCGATAAGGACAATTCTTTGCAAGATGATTTATATTTTCACACTGATAACATTTCCGTTGTTGTGTGTGGAAAACAAACTGTGGATGCCAATTATAAAAATTGTCATAAAAACCAAAATCAGATTGACATTTTGGTTTAACTTTCTGCAAAGTCTCTCGAATCTTTACTTCATTGTATAATTACTTGTTCATCTTAGACAGATTCGAGGAAATGGGTGATTTGTGAACACTTGTAATGTGGGGTTTATCAGCTTTGGCTGTCTGAACGGATGTTGCTAGAATTGGACCAGTCTTAGATTGTGTTGGAGAAGAACCAGGCTTTGTTATTCGTATTGATGAGGAAGGACCAGTCTTTTGCACATCTGGGATACAAATATCTTGTTTCACAGGATTAGCATTCTGATGAATTTTATTTTTAAAGAATCAAAAATTTGTTTCTTTAAAAATATAATTTTCATCTTCAATTAAACCTTTAGAAACAAATCTATTTTTAAAATCCTTTTTAAGATTCACTTTATGATTTGCCCTTTGACTTTCATTCAGATTATGGTTGATATTTGGTTTTGTTTCATTTAAATCAACATTCTTTTCATTCCTCAATGAAGTTTGATTACAATCAGATTTGAAATCTTTTACATTCTTATTTTTCAAACTATCTCTTTCATTCTCACTCTCACTATCACTTTCCCACTCTTCAACTAAACCATCCACCTTCATATTATCTGCACAAAAATTTTCAGTTGATTGTTTAGATTTAGTTATTGTGATAGGATCAACAGTAAAATTTATTTTGACTGAAGGTTTTAAGTCTGAGGATGGTGAAAAACCTATCCCATAACTCATATCACAATCAGAAATGACATCAGACGAAGGCAAACATGAATAATCATGATTGATCGGTGGAGCAATATTTGAAAATCCAACACCACATTTTCCTCCTTTTATCTTCTGAGTCATTTGAGATTTGATAATACCTTCAACCATGTTTGATGAAAGTTCAAACTTTTTGACAGTCAATTTAGCCGAGGCTAGTTCACTGTTAAGTCGATTGATTTCCAAGGCGAGTTCATTATTTCTGTTAGTCAAATCATTATTTGTACATTCTTTATCATGAAGATTTAATTGTAAGTTATACACTGTTTTATTTAGACCTTCAAGTTTTTCTTTAAAAATCTTTTCATTTGACTTGTGTTTTCGAGCTTGATATTGAAGTTTTTCAACATCCATTATCAAGTTTTCATTATGAACTCTGTACCTTTGAACTTTCTCAATACATATATTTGTGCATAAATCGTCATATACCTTTGGTTCTAAGCTTCCTCCTTCTGATTCTTCAACATTTTTCACCATAAATGCTTTCATAGCATCAGCTTGTTCTTCCACTAGAGCAACATCAACAGTCTTTGACTCTTCAAACTTGTATTTGACTGGAGGCTCAACAGTGTACTCTTCAATTTCTTTCTTCTTCTCAACAAACTTCTCTTCCATCTCTTCCTTCATAACACTTTCATCAACTATAACTTCTTCCTTCTCTGTTTCCTTATCAACAAATATACCATCCAACAGATCATTTGATACAAACTTAGCAAACAAATTCTCATCCACCTCTGGTTCAGTAACAATCTCAGCAACCAAAGCTGTAGATAACTTCAAATCAAGTGCTTCCATCTGATCTGACCAATCATACTCAGCATTAGTTTATGAAACTAATGCTTTGTTACCTCCAGTAGAACTTGCTTTATCCTTCTTCGTTTCAACCTCCACAGTGACCATTCTTTTGGTTCCTTCAGCTTGACCAGTCTTAGGTTCAGTGCATTCCCTAGCAAAATGTCCTGGTTTATCACAGTTATAACATCTCAGATTGGACTTGTCAAAACCAATTTTGCTAGAGTTATTTACTACAAACATCTTTCTTCCAGTTCGTCTAGCAAAATTCTTAGCCCTATACACCACCATTGCCATTTGATATTTAATATCATTTTCTTCTACATCATCAGGGTTTACTTGTTGAAGATCATCAATCAAAACATTTGATACAAACTTAGCAAACAAATTCTCATCCACCTCTGGTTCAGTAACAATCTCAGCAACCAAAGCTGTAGATAACTTCAAATCAAGTGCTTCCATCTGATCTGACCAATCATACTCAGCATTAGTTTGTGAAACTAATGCTTTGTTACCTCCAGTAGAACTTGCTTTATCCTTCTTCGTTTCAACCTCCACAGTGACCATTCTTTTGGTTCCTTCAGCTTGACCAGTCTTAGGTTCAGTGCATTCCCTAGCAAAATGTCCTGGTTTATCACAGTTGTAACATCTCAGATTGGACTTGTCAAAACCAATTTTGCTAGAGTTATTTACTACAAACATCTTTCTTCCAGTTCGTCTAGCAAAATTCTTAGCCCTGTACACCACCATTGCCATTTGATATTTAATATCATTTTCTTCTACATCATCAGGGTTTACTTGTTGAAGATCATCAATCAAAACATTTGGAGCAGTAAGTCTTCCAGCCATGAACGCTTCATAACTTGACATGAAAGTAGTGAATAATGCAAGATGTTCCTCAGCAATCTGAACAGTCTGTTTTGAAGGATTTGTGGTAGCAACATAAGCTTGTTGAATACTCTGTGGAGCTGAAGTTTGAGGGATTTGTTGATGGATGATGGGGGAATAATGTTGAACAGCTGGAATTTGAACTTGTGGGTTCATAACTGGTTGAATTTCTTGAGATACTGAACTTCCTGTTTGCTGTTGCTGACACATCTGAGTATAACTGACATAGTAATTAGGATTACTAGCCATTTTAGCATAAAGAGCAGTTGCTTCAGCACCCAAAGAACTCAAATGATTTGCAGCTCTCTTCTTATCATCCATTTCATACGACTTGATAGTAGATATTAAATCAGTCAAAGGAAGAGTATACAAGCCTTTTGTTCTTTTGATCAGAGTACAGTTGTGATTCCAACTGTAAGGAAGTGAATTAAGCAGCTTCTTGTTAACCATGATTGGTTCCATTATTATTCCAGCACTTTTCATTTTCGTAACCAGTTTCACAAATCTGGCTATCTGAACATCTAATACCTCTCCCACAACATGATTAAACATGTTAAACTCTTGATTCAGCATATCCTTCTTGCTTTCCCTCATGTCTTTGTTTCCCATGATTTGAGTTTCCAAAGCATCCCATAAAACCTTTGCTCCTCTGAATTCTTTAAACTTGTGAGAGATTTCAGTGGTTAAGGCCATAGTGATAGCAGCATATGCCTTGTCATCTAGCTCGAATCTCTTCATATCATCCTCATCCCACAAGTGTTCAGGTTTCTTAACCATCTCCCCTTTATCATTCTTATACAATGGAATATAAGGACCATACTTGATTGACCTCCACATCTTAGGTTCAGTATAGATAACATGATTCTCAAACCTATAAGCCCAATCAGCATAATCATCTTCACTGAGAAGTCTAGGTGGCTTATTCCCAGTGCTGATTTTAGTGTCTAAATGAAGAGATGCAGTAAGATGCTTCAAATTAGGTGTTGATGAAGACATGTTGTTATGTGAACAAAAAAAAACAGACTTTTCGTGCGAATATTCAAATCGTGCGACAACCCAATTCGTGCGAGAACCTCTTTCGCGCGAGAACCCAATTCGTGCAAGATTCCCACTTGTCAATCAAGTGAAATCGCGTGAAAAGTAGAATAACTGCCTGTGCAAAATGGAGTTTTCGCGTGCGAAAAGTCCAGTTGTTTTCACACAACCAGTTTTCCAAGTGCGAATTTTACCAACTTTTCACCTCAAATTCACTGATTAGTTCCAATTTGATTCATTTTAGTTCAAATTAATCAGTTTTCTTTCAATTTTAAGTTCAAATTTGATTAAAAACTCAATCAAATTCTACAAATTCAGTTCAAATGATCAATTTCCTCAAATTTCCAGTAGCACAACCACTCCATATTGAATTCTCAAGTAACCGAATGAATAAGCAAGATGAAGAACGTGTCAAATCAATCAAAAACTTCTTCTAATCTTGGTTCTAGAGCCAAATGCTCTGATACCAATTGTAAATTCAGTAAATTCCCAAGAACAATAACCAAGATCTCAATCTCAAGAATGCAGAATGTAATTGAGATTGGAATTAGAGAAAACAATCGTTCAAAATGATTCAATTGATAATCAAGAGATTACAATCTTGTGCGAATCGCACAGAGTAATTACAAGCAAATTAGAACTATCAGAATTATCAGAATTAACTCTACAAAAACGAAAAATACAGATTTATACTAAAAACAAAAGTTCTCGCGCGACAAGTCTATTTGCGCAGTTCATCCTTTCGCGCGACATCTTCTTCTCGCGTGATTTCTTCATTTTCGCTTGACATCTTCATTTTGCATCTTGATCAGTACCATCTTTATTCAGCGTTACTTGTTTTGCCGAGCCTTATATAGTCTTCTACAGTCACCTCAGACGTGATCCTTTTAACTTTAAGACCTTGTGATCACCTCAGACGTGATACTTTTAACTTTAAGACCTTGTGATCACCTCAGACGTGATCCTTTTAACATTCTAGAAACAGGCTTTTATCAGATTAATGTTAGGTTCAATTTGTGACTTTCATAAATTTCCTCTTGTTACATAGTCCGACGACGACACAAAAATGATAACTAAAAACAAAACATATTTTTGTGTTTTTGTTTGAGGTGGGTTGAAACTTTTAAATGTCATTTAACTGTTTTGTCACCCTGAGCAGAACAGCTTCAATTTGTTTTTATCATTTCTAGAAATATGAAATCATACAGGTATATCATAATCATTTGGGACCCTTTTATATATGTTTGGTTAACTGATTCTTATTTCTCTCAAAGTCAATAACCCTCACAGGAAATAATACTAGAGCTGTAAGAAGCACACAGTGATTTTGACTGTCGAGAGTTCTAGCCACGACGATTGCCAGTAATTTGTGCGTTTAAATCCATACACAAATTTTTAACTCACATTGGTGATAAGTTAAGTTTCATTATTTCAACAAGCATTTGTGGATCCCACACTAATATGGTAATCAACATTCCTCAGGAGATTTTTGAGCGGTCTACAAGTATTTGACAAGAAGAAACTATTCTAAGAGCTTTCAAAGAGATGCCAAGCCTCAGGTCAGTGCCATCGCACAACAGAGAGGCGTAAACAACAATGAATTCTAGAATATTTAGGTTGTGCTTAACCTCAGGTCAGTGCCATCGCACAGCAGAGAGGCACACAACCAATCTTCTTGTTTGAGCATTTTTGTAAGGCCCCGTTCTCGGGCACCTCACAGTTGGTTATTCATTGCACATAAACAAATTAATATACATTTCATTAAATAAACAGCGAAATTACGTGAGCAAAAACCATTCTCTATTATTAAAAAGATACTGTTGTTAAGCAATACAACAATGCTAAAGTTACAAAGGATTACTTAATTACATTACAAAACAACAATATCATGACTTCAGAATGGATGTCAGACTTTCCATGCCGAGTGACGTGAGGTCCAAGTCTCAATCAAATTTAAAACCAAATACTACTAATTAGCTAGCGGTAAGTGGGTTATCGAACACAGGGAGTTTGTGGAATATGTGTTAACTCAAGCAAATTGCAATTACCTAAATTTAACTAAAATGACAAGAAAGTAAAATTCAATAGTTTGTTGATTTGTTGAATTGGCTTAAAACAAGAAAGCAAAGTAAATTGGTTTGTAAAAATCAGTAATGAGAGATATGTTTCCCTTTGGTATTTGAGTTTTAACAAGTGATGATATTGGTGTTAATTGGGAAGAACCACATAGACATCATTCATGAGTGTGTGCTTGTGTGTGATAAAAGAGGACTAAGTACTTGTATTAGCAAGGTTATCTCTCGATAATCAGTATCACTATTGAATTAACCCAACCCTTCCACTAAATCAAGATTTGCTATGGCATCAAGAACGTATGGCTAAAGTCAAGCAATCGATGAATGACCCATTACACAAAATACACAATCATCATGACAAAACAATCACAATATCAGTTTCATCATCCCATAAATATAAAACACCAACATGATCAAAGTCACAAATCCTTCAAACCAAAAGGAAACACAAAAGGAGACTAGCCACTCATAGTTTCATACATAAAAACAAGGTTCAAGATAGAATCCATAACAATCACAATGAAATAGCAAGGATTAAAGTACCAAAAGATCTTGTTCTTCAACACCTAAGAGCTCCAAAAATCATTCCAGATCAAGCCAAAAACATCCACAATGATATTGATGATAAAAACCACTTCATTTGCCCATTAAAATGGGCAGTTGCAACTTTTACTCGCCTAGCACCGTAGCTTACGGTGGCCACCGTAGGCTACGGTAACCAACAATGTCTTACGCCAACCATTTTCTGCCTTACGGTGATTTTTCTTCTTCTTGCCACCGTAACCTATGGTCCCACCGTAGGTTATGGTGACCGTAGGTTATAGTCCCACCATAGGTTATGGTGGACCCTGATGCTTTTTCTTCATTTCATTTCTTTTCGTTTCTTTCTTGGCTCCATTCGTCTACGAACACTAACATGTTCTTGCTCCATTTTCTCCCTTCGAGTGTACCTGAGATATGGCAACCGTAGTTATCTTGTTCAAGACAATTACATCACTAAATGCGGGATTAAACATGTTTTTAAAGCATAAAAGGGTCGTCCAAAGGACTACCCGTCACATCCCCACACTTACTCATTGCTTGCCCTCAAGCAACTCATCAATTCCCATTTACAAACATATAAGATTTCATGCTAATCATGACACATTCATCCATCTTACCGTTTACCCAAACGCCCACCATGGCTCACACTATCACCCCTCACAAAAATCGTTCCTCTCGGCTATATTTATGAACACTCAAAGCACATATATGATTGAGCAACCATAAGCTCGTACAACTATCAAACCTCCACCAATAAGACATGATCATACATACATGTCAAGAGGACTTAAAAGGTTGTAATGGGGCTTGGTTTAAGGTGAGGAATGGGAAATATTTTCAGTGACGCAATGATTCAACCCGGTTCTCTTTATTCTTGAATACCTAAATAACTAAAATTTTTGCTCTTTTCTTTTCCTCTTTTTCTCCTTTTTTTTCAATCGCTATAACTCAACAAATACATGCATATGGATTGCCTTTTTTTTCTTTATATATATATATATATATATATATATATATATATATATATATATATATATATTCATTTTCATCATTTCATTCATTTTTTTCTTTTTCTCTCTTTTTTTTCTTTTTAATATTAAACAACTACACAAAAAAACACAACTAAAGCTAGCTTATTATCACCGAGTTGAATCACAAGGGTTACATTTTAATAAGGAAGGCTAAGGAATGCAAATGATAGGCAATAAGCTTAAAATGGTTACTAAAGGACCAACCCCCCGCCCCTCACAAATCCAGGCTCATATTTGTAATGTATGAGCCCCAACCCCCAATTCCCAAACTCGCACACATCCAGACGAGGCTACCCTAAGTGCCTCTATCGTCCCTATATATGTGCTCATTATGGTCTTGGAATGCATAAGTTGCGCAAGTTCTAGTGCATCAACACACATTACTACTCTCAATCAAAGAACAATTTATGAATTTCAATGTGTGTGGCCTCAACTCTCACCATGGAGGGTATATGGGTTGCCGATGAGTCATGCGAGCCAACCCTAAAATGCATTTGGACAAACCAACTTCCACCAACCCCGTGTCGATCAACATGATCTCACAAAACATATGCTTTTTTGTTTATTTTTATCTTTTTATTATTTTTTTTGATTTAGTTCAAATAACTTGAAAAAAAATGAAAACTTGAAGTTAAAATTTTCCCCCATCCCCACATTTGGGATACATTGTCCCCAATGTATGGCTTTGAAAGGAACAAAAGCACACGAAACGAAAATAACTCCACCAAATTTTTCAACCCGATGTGATCACATGCCCAAATTTTCATATCACCACCCTACCACCCGACCCAATCACAAGCACAAAAACAAATATACACAATTATACAAGTGGAAACAGACACACTTGATAAGTTCACGGTCCGAAAAGGGAGCGCCAAACTGCTCCAAAATTATAAGCTCCACCATCCTCATCATCATTTCCTTGTTGTTGTTGTTGTGAGCTTCCTTCTTCTGCTTGCAAATTCAGTAATTGGCTAGTGTATGGGTCCACCCACTGAGAATGGTGCAATGGTGGAACTGGATAATGCGTACTACCGTCATAAGGAGGCAGTGTAGTGTAATCCATAATAGGTGGATCCGGTATCACTGGATGGCCTGCAACATATTCCTCTCGCATCCTTCTGCTTCGATCATCGAGGTAGCGGTGGTTCATTTCATTTTCAAACTGATACATCTGAGCCCGGGCCAACTCCTCGCGACGATCATCACTTCTCTTTAAGCTCTCTCCATACTCGCCCCCAAGTAAGTGTGATGATCAAAGGACATCTGGTTATAAGCATCCTAACTAGAAAATGTTGAGGGCCTCCTCTGTTCGATCACTTGCTCCATACTGCCCATGTGAGCCCAATTTGGGTCATAAGGTTGTTGTGTATAATCAAATGCACTGCCCACATACCCTGACTGTGTTCCAATATTTGCAAACCCACTCGGCTCAGCTCCTCCAAACCCACTACCACTCGGTGCAGATCCTTCATGATCAACATTCATATCTATATTATAGTCATCTTCCCCACTTAGGGCATCCTCTTCACTTTCCGACGCTTCAACCTCTCCCGGCTGCAATGGTCGGGCATCACTCTTTATTTCTCTCCACCTCTGACCATCACTCTTCAATCGATGGTCTCTTTCAGTTTCTTTGTAACTCTATCCAGAACCCAAATTGGTTAAATCAAATGGTTTATGCTTCTTGTAAGACCCTTTATCTCCAGTTTCTATCACCCTATATTTCTTTACAACGCAGTAATCAACCGACAGTGCAGAATTATCTTCCTATCCTAGCTGTTTCTGCTAAGCCAAATATTATGTAACACCAAGAAACGGAAGGGCACAAGTGGAGTACCCGTCACCAACATGTACAAACCCGACACTTCCGGGAATCTCACTTCAGCCATGTCGCCCCTCCGAGGCATGATATTTTGTTGAACAATCACCAATATCAACTTCGCTTAGATTTTTAATTTTTTCCTATAAAGCTTTCAACTGGTGGTACCTGTCAAAAACAGAGCATCCAATATTGCATACCACCTCGGGTGCTTATCGGGGTGGTTGTACAAATCGTCCAAGCTTGGATACATGTACTCATTAGCCGGTTTGCTATCAAACTTCGCTATCATGCACAGTGTGTCAAAAGACATTTCTACCTCTATTTCATTCACCGTGCCAATCAGTTTCATCTTTGATGGGTGAGTACACGGAAGACACTGCAGAGTAGCAACCCATTGTTGAATTTGATCATCAAAGAGATATTTACTTTCTTTGTCATAACACCCCAGCGCAGACTCCCAACCCAAGGCTCTAAATCTGTCAATAACTCCAAACAATTCAAACAACTCGCCTTTCACTTCTTTTTCATAGATGAAAGCTTCCTTACGTTGGACCAATGCATTCATTTGATCATGAAATAATTCTGCCTGCCATTCCAGTGGTTGGTGGGTCAATAATCCGGACTTCTATTTTGGTTTCACACCCCTAGATGGTGCTTCTGCTTCAGGCTCTTGGTTAGTTGCTCTTCTCTTATTTTGGTGTGAAGTTGCTTGTCTTGATGATCCTGCAACATTCTTGCCTTTACGATTCATTCTACAAGATAACACAATTATAAAACAATTAGGTTTTACTTCACTCTCAAACATCCCCACACTTGCTTGTAACTATGGTTGTGAAGACTCAAAACTCATTTACAAAAATTGGGCATTACTTCATCATAAATTCAACATTCTCCAATGTCATCTCAAATTAAAGGATCAAATTTTCACAGCCACATAGATATCAACAAGCATTCTCTACAAGCAAGTGTGCAATGAAACATAATGAAAACAATTAACTTACAATGGGCAATGTACATCCTAGAACAAAAAGAAATCACATACCTTTGCTTAATAGATGAGAGAAAACCCAAAACGTCTCAAGAAAAACCAAAGCTTGAGAACACACAAAAAATGGTGAAAATGGGCCCACCACCGTAGGCTATGGTGGCACCGTATACTACTAATTCGCAGAGTAGCAACCCATTCTTGTATTTGGTTTTAATTAGTAGCCAAAATTTGATGTGAGGTCGAAGTCTTAATCAAATTTAAAACCAAATACTACTAATTAGGTAGCGGTAAGTGGGTTATCGAACACAGGGAGTTTGTGGAATATGTGTTAACTTAAGCAAATTGCAATTACCTAAATTTAACTAAAATGACAAGAAAGTAAAATTCAATAGTTTGTTGATTTGTTGAATTGGCTTAAAACAAGAAAGCAAAGTAAATTCATTTGTAAAAATCAGTAATGAGAGATATGTTTCCCTTTGGTATCCGAATTTTAACAAGTGATGATATTGGTGTTAATTGGGAAGAACCACATAGACATGATTCATGAGTGTGTGCTTGTGTGTGATAAAAGAGGACTAAGTACTTGTATTAGCGAGGTTATCTCTCGATAATCAGTATCACTATTGAATTAACCCAACCCTTCCACTAAATCAAGATTTGCCTATGGCATCAAGAACGTATGGCTAAAGTCAAGCAATCCATGAATGACCCATTACACACAATACACAATCATCATGACAAAACAATCACAAGATCAGTTTCATCATCCCATAAATATAAAACACCAACATGATCAAAGTCACAAATCCTTCAAACCAAAAGGAAACACAAAAGGAGACTAGCCACTCATAGTTTCATACATAAAAACAAGGTTCAAGATAGAATCCATAACAATCACAATGAAATAGCAAGGATTAAAGTACCAAAAGATCTTGTTCTTCAACACCTAAGAGCTCCGAAAATCATTCCAGATCAAGCCAAGAACGTCCACAATGATAATGATGATAAAAACCACTTCATTTGCCCATTAAAATGGGCAGTTACAACTTTTACTCGCCCAGCACCGTAGCTTACGGTGGCCACCGTAGGCTACGGTAACCAACAATGTCTTACGTCAAGCATCTTTTGCCTTACGGTGATTTTTCTTTTTCTTGCCACCGTAACCTATGGTCCCACCGTAGGTTATGGTGACCGTAGGTTATGGTCCCACCGTAGGTTATGGTGGACCCTGATGCTTTTTCTTCATTTCATTTCTTTTCGTTTCTTTCTTGGCTCCATTCGTCTACGAACACTAACACGTTCTTTAAAGCTCTCTCCATACTCGCCCCCAAGTAAACTTCTAAAAGTTTCCCCACACTTAGGTTAGGCAATATCCTAACTTAAACGACAAATAAACGACATAATTATACAATTACAATTACAACGCAAACATGGGCCTCTCAAACATTACCGTCCTCCAGTGGATGGAGAAGGTAGCTCACCTTGTCCACTTCAAGCATTTTCAAGTGATTCCCATCTAAATGTGGTTTGAGGAGGTGACCGTTTACCACTTGTTTCACTTGATCCTCTGGGTCTTCAATCTCTATTTCACCAAATTGACCCACTCTTATAACCACATACGGTCCCATCCATTTGCTTTTTAACTTCCCGGGAAAAAACTTGAGCTTGGAGTTATATAACCACACCTTTTGTCCTTCTGCAAAAACTCTCTTCCGTAAATTCACATCATGAACCCGTTTAAGCTTGTCCTTGTAAGCGGATGCACATTCATATGCCTCATCTCGGATTTCTTCCAACTCACACAACTTCAACTTTCTTAACTCGCCAGCTTTATTATACTCCATGTTGACGTTCTTGACTGCCCACCAAGCTCTATAAGCTAACTCCATTGGTAAATGGCAACCTTTCCCATACACCAAACAATACAGTGTTGTTCCAATTGGTGTTTTATACGCTGTTCGGTATCCTTATAGTGCATCATCCAACTTCACCGACCAATCTTTCCTATCAACCCGAACGGTTTTCATCAAAATTTCTTTCATTTGGCGATTTGACACTTCCACTTGACCACTAGTTTGTGGGTGATATGGAGTTGCAATTCTATGGTTCACATTAAACCTCTTCAACAACTTTCCAAAGTTGAAATTCTTGAAATGTGATCCACCATCACTTATAATCACCCGAGGCACCCCAAATCTTGAAAAGATGTTAGATTGCACGAACTTGCATACCACGGTGTGATCATTGGTTCTTGTTGCAATTGCTTCAACCCACTTCGAGACATAGTCCACTACAACAAGAATGTACAAGTAGCCACATGAGTTTGGGAAAGGGCCCATGAAGTCGATGCCCTAAACATCGAAGATATCAACCACAAGGATCGGTTGCGTTGGCATCTCATCTTGTTTTGATATGCCTCCCATCTTTTGACAATTCAAACAATTCTTTGCATAATCTCTTGCATCCTTGAAAATTGTAGGCAATAAAACCCACAAGTGAGCACCTTGTGACCCGTCTTTTGACCACTAAAATGACCCCCACATGCGGATGAATGGGCATGTGCCAAAATCTCTTTAACTTCCGACTTGGGAACACATCTCCTCAAAATTTGATCCGCACCAATTTTGAACAAGTCGGGTTCATCCCATATGTATTGCTTCACTTGTGCCAAAAATTGTTGTCTCCTTCTCTTCACCCAATGTTGTGGCATCACACCCTTGGCCAAATAATTAACGAAGTGGGCATACCAAGGTGTATTAGAAATGGCTAACACATATTCATCCGGAAGTTGCTCATTGATCTCACTTGAATCTTCGACTCCATCCAATGGAATCCGAGATAAATGATCTGCAACAACATTTTCACAACCTTTCTTATCCCGGATTTCTAGATCAAACTCTTGCAATAACAAAATCCATCTTATCAATCTTGGCTTTGCATCCTTCTTAGTCATCAAATGACAGACAACACTATGATCGGAGTACACAACCACTTTGCTCCCCCAAATATAGGACCGAAATTTATCCAAAGCATACACCACCGCAAGCATTTCTTTTTCAGTTGTGGTGTAATTCAATTGTGCTTCGGTCAAGGTCTTGCTTGCATAATAAATCACAACGGGTTTCTTGTCAATCCTTTGACCCAAAACAGCCCTGATTGTGTTGTCACTTGCATCACACATGACTTCAAATGGCTTTGTCCAATTCGGTGGTTGTAATATAGGAGCTTGTACTAACTATTCCTTCAAAACATTAAAAGCTTGCAAACACTCATTAGTAAACTCAAAAAGGACATCTTTTAACAAGAGATTACACAAAGGTTTTGTGATAACACTAAAACCTTTGATGAATCTCCGGTAGAATCCCGCATGTCCCAAGAATGATCTAACCACTTTAACATTTGTTGGAGGTGGCAAAGATGAAATGACTTTTATTTTTGCTTTGTCCACCTCCATTCCCCGGTTGGACACAACATGTCCCAAAACAATTCCCTCTTGTACCATAAAATGACTTTTCTCCCAACTTAAGACCAAATTTGTTTTGACACATCTTTTTAAAACTTTTTCTATTTCATTAAGACATGTGTCAAAAGTTTGCCCAAAAACAGAAAAGTCATCCATGAACACCTCAAGTGTGTCCCCAACCATATCCGAAAATTTGCTCATCATACAACGTTGAAACGTGGCCGGAGCGTTGCACAATCCAAATGGCATCCTTCTAAAAGCAAAAGTGCCATATGGACATGTAAAGGTGGTCTTGTGTTGGTCATCCGGATGAATGGCCACTTGGTTGTATCCCGAATACCCATCCAAAAAACAATAAAATTTTTGACCCGAAAGTTTTTCAATGATTTGGTCAATAAAGGGTAATGGGAAATGGTCTTTTGAAGTGGCCGAATTCAATTTTCTATAATCAATACATACTCGCCACCCGGTTACCGGTCGGGTGGCGATTTGCTCACCATTTTCATCTTTAATCACCTGAATGCCGGGTTTTTTCGGTACCACTTGTGTAGGACTTAACCACGTACTATCCGAAATGGGATAGATGATCCCCGCATCCAACCACTTGATGACCTCCTTTTTCACCACCTCTCTCATGTTGGGATTTAATCTCCTTTGAGTCTCACGAGTTGGTTTTGCGTCCTCAGTAGTAATGATTTTGTGCATCACTACAGAGGGACTAAAACCTTTCAAATCGGCTATTGTCCACCTAATTGCGGCCTTGTTTGCTTTTAACACCCTCAAAAGTTTGTGTTCTTGAGCTTCCTCCAAGTTGGATGCTATGATGACCGGCAATGTTTCCTCTTCTCCCAAAAACACATACTTCAAGTGATCCGGTAGAATCTTCAACTCAATCTTGGGTGGACATTCCAAAGATGGCTTTGTATTAGAATTAATTTCAGCCAGTAGACTTTCAATTTGATGAGTCCATTGTGGCCTCCCTTCCTGTACAGCCAAAACATCTTGTTTTTGCTCCTCCACCCTTAATGCACAAACCTATACCTGTTCAGAAAAATCACACAAACAAACCTCTAACGAATCTTCCTCATACTCATAAGGGTCATACTCATCAAATTCATCTACCATTAAACACTCATCATCATCAACAAAATAAGAGTTGTTAGCAAACACATTTAAACTCATTTGGCATTTACCAAATGCCATTTGTACTGTACCATACCTGCAATCAATCCGTGCATGAGCCGTGTTCAAAAATGGTCATCCCAAAATAACATTTGGGTTGTGGTTTGGATCAACCAAAACATAATCCAAAACCAAAAAGTCAACGGGATAATAAAATTCTTTCACCTGCACAATCACATCCCGCACAATCCCCCTAGGAAGTTTATGAGACAAATCGGCTAACACCACCATTGTCTCCACCCGTTTCAATGGACCAAAATCGTATTGGTCATATAAACTTCCCGGGAGGATACTCACCCCGGCTCCAAGATCCAATAACGCCTTAGACATTTTGAAATCACCCACTTGGATATCTATCAATGGTGCTCCCAGATCTCGGAGCTTGAGTGGGAGGGTTCCCTCCATAATTGCACTCACCCTTGCAGTTAGTTTAACCCGTTTAGGCACCCTTTTCTGTCTTTTAAATGTACACAACTCTTTCAAAAACGTTGCATAAGCTGGAATTTTCTAAATTACCTCAATTAATGGAATGTTAACTTTGACTTGTTTGAAAACTTCCATTATGTCATCTTTTTCTAATGAAGAATGCGAGATCACACTCTTTTTACCCGAGTCAACCAAAGCCGAAGGAAATGGTATGTGGCTTTGGTCCACCTCTTTATCATTTTGAATCTTATTTTCCTTGAAAGCCAGGTTTTCAAAAACTTTAATATTTGCATTTTCGTTCAAAACATTTTCTTGAGGAATTTGGTCTTCCTTATCACTTTCTAACCCGGTAATATCCTCAACCACCCCATCAATTAAAACCAGAGAAGATGGTGTTTTATATTCTTTACCACTTCTTAACACACTAACATGGTTAATAGGAACATTACGAGAAGAACTGTGAGAGGGATTTACCCTTGTGTCACTAGGAAGTTGGCCTTTGTTCTTCTTGAGATTCGCCACATCCGTTGCAAGTTGACCCATTTGATTGGTCAATGATTGAATAGCTTTGTCTCGAATTTCATCTTTTTAAGCTCTAGCATCATCCAATTGGTTCCTCTTTTGCATCTCTTGTTGTATAGATTTTAGCATCTCCATCATTTTATTACCTCTGCTTAATATGATGAAGATTGATTCGACCCATTTCCTTGATCATTTCCCGATGGTTGGAAAGGCTTTTGATACCCTTGATTGTTTCCCCCTCTAAAATTCCCTTGAGAATTTTGATATTGTTGACGAGGAACAAAATTACCTTGAGGCTTTCCTTGGAAATTTGGATTGGATTGATTGGCCGAATTCCCATAGCTAAAGTTTGGGTGGTTTCTCAAACCCGGATGATAGGTATTTGAATTCATGTTATAATTTCTTCCACCACCCCCTTGAATAGCATTCACCTCCTCCACTTGATCAAGTGGCATTGTGCAAGTTTCCACTGTGTGCCCCAACTCATTATAATTCGTGCAAACACTATAAACTGGATTAGAAGGTTGCATATTACCATCATCCACCGCATGAACCGGAGCTCGTGTAATGACCGGTTGAGCTCTCCTTGATGATTGTGCCTTTCTCTTTGATGTGACCGCCATTTTCTCCAAGAACGCCCAATCGTCTTGCTCATAGTTGGTACCAAATGTACCATTTGTGATAGACATCAAATCCCGGGCATCTTCAGAATGAAGCCCCTCATGGAAAGCATTCAACAACTCCCATAAATCAATTCCATGATGAGGACAATTCTTAAGCATCAAATTAAACCGTTCAAATGCTTTATGAAACATTTTACCTTGTTGTTGTTGGAAGCTTCTCAAGCTTCTCCTAGCATCGTTTGTCTTTTGGGCTGTGAAAAATTCTTCCAAAAACCTTTGTTGCATCTCAGCCCATGTGTAAATTGAAGCGGATGGCAAAGTGTAGAACCACCTTTTCGTTTTATCCTCCAATGAAAACTGAAATAACACCAATTTAACATCATCCGCAGAAAATCCTTGACCACCAATTGTGTTGCAAATTGAGTCATAAGCCTCGAAATGAAAATAGGATTCTTCTGTTGCCAACCCTTTGTACTTTGGCAAACTTTGAAGTGAATTTGTTCGGACTTCAAAAGTTCTCCCTTGATTGTTTTGAGGGATGAATATTGGTGAAGGGTTGTTGGTAATAATTGGGCGAAAATATGCTTCAATACCCCTAACAGCTTCCCAATTATGCCTTCGTGGAATTCCCAATCTAACTCTTGGTCGCGGTGGACCCATTAGTCGTTGAAACGGTTGATTAGGAATAAATGGAGGAGGTTGTTGTTGAAACCCGTGACCTCCTTGTTGTTGAAGCATTGGTCTTTGAAATGGTGGTCTAAATGGTTGTTTCCCTTGTGGTGGTACTTGATACCTAGGTTAGCCACAGGAGGCAAGCGTTAGACCGTAGCCCAAGTCTTTCTCTGCCGTCAACTCGACGTCATCGTCGCCCCGAGAGGCATTCTTTCCTTGTTTGTTGGGTCGAAGACGGATACGTATGTTTCTCCTCCAGATCCTGAAGACCCTCTCAAGTTCTTTCATTCGAAGGACTGTTCTAGCGCAAGACGCAAGGAGAAGCACCCCTCTTCCTTAGCGGGAGGGCAATCCCTTAAACGAAGCTCCCTCCGGTTGCTTCCTTCTCCTCTTGCAGGTAAGCCAGCCCCTGGTTGAGCAAATCCTTGACCTCCCTGCCCTTGCACATGAGGTTGTGCACCAAATTTCCTTCACCCTCGTTAGTATAACCATAATCTTCATAACCCAAAAATTCATCATTGGACCCATCTTCATAGCTTTGATATTGTGGAAATTGCATCCCGGGTGGTATGGGTTGTTGGGGTAAAGGAATGGTGGACTATGGATGATGATTGTGGGTCCGGTTGTTGTGTTGAAGATGATTGTCTACCTGATGGAAAGAAGGTTGAAAATGGTGGAATACCGGATGATGTGCAATAACTAAATGGTGGGATACCGGATGATGTGGTGTTGGTTGGTAAAGGTGTTGATTGTGTGGTTTGGTTAGTATTTGGTGGTGGTGTATTGGTACTCATGATGTTAAGTGGTAAACCAGAATTCTGTTCTCGCGATGTAGAATTCGATTTCTTCTTGCTACCCGTTCAATTTCAGGTTCAAACGCTAACGGTGATGATGCTTGTGAGCTCCTTGTACGCATGCACCTATAAAATCCTGAACCTGCACACTAGCACACCCACGTAAATCCCGAAAAAAACAACAAGCAACAAAACTAGGAAACACATGTTGCGCACTACTCCCCGGCAACGGCGCCAAAATTTGACGTGAGGTCGAAGTCTCAATCAAATTTAAAACCAAATACTACTAATTAGCTAGCGGTAAGTGGGTTATCGAACACGGGGAGTTTGTGGAATGTGTGTTAACTCAAGCAAATTGCAATTACCTAAATTTAACTAAAATGACAAGAAAGTAAAATTGAATAGTTTGTTGATTTGTTGAATTGGCTTAAAACAAGAAAGCAAAGTAAATTGGTTTGTAAAAATCAGTAATGAGAGATATGTTTCCCTTTGGTATCAGAATTTTAACAAGTGATGATATTGGTGTTAATTAGGAAGAACCACATAGACATGATTCATGAGTGTGTGCTTGTGTGTGATAAAGGAGGACTAAGTACTTGTATTAGCAAGGTTATCTCTCGATAATCAGTATCACTATTGAATTAACCCAACCCTTCCACTAAATCAAGATTTGCCTATGGCATCAAGAACGTATGGCTAAAGTCAAGCAATCCATGAATGACCCATTACACACAATACACAATCATCATGACAAAGCAATCACAAGATAAGTTTTATCATCCCATAAATATAAAACACCAACATGATCAAAGTCACAAATCCTTCAACCCAAAAGGAAACACAAAAGGAGACTAGCCACTCATAGTTTCATACATAAAAACAAGGTTCAAGATAGAATCCATAACAATGAAAATGAAATATCAAGGATTAAAGTACTAAAAGATCTTGTTCTTCAACACCTAAGAGCTCAAAAAATCGTTCCAGATCAAGCCAAAAACATCCACAATGATAATGATGATAAAAACCACTTCATTTGCCCATTAAAATGGAAGATAATGATGATAAAAACCACTTCATTTGCCCATTAAAATGGGCAGTTACAACTTTTACTCGCCCAGCACCGTAGCTTACGGTGGCCAACAAAGGCTACGGTAACCAACAATGTCTTACGCCAAGCATCTTCTGCCTTACGGTGATTTTTCTTCTTCTTGCCACCGTAACCTATGGTCCCACCGTAGGTTATGGTGACCGTAGGTTATGGTCCCACCATAGGTTAAGGTGGACCCTGATGCTTTTTCTTCATTTCATTTCTTTTCATTTCTTTCTTGGCTCCATTCGTCTACGAACACTAACACGTTCTTGCTCCATTTTCTCCCTTCGAGTGTACCTGAGATATGGCAACAGTAGTTATCTTGTTCAAGACAATTACGTTCTTGCTAAACATGTTTTTAAAGCATAAAAGGGTTGTCCAAAGGACTACCCGTCACCGAGTAGCTTCACCCTCGTGCCATCCGCAGCAACAATTACCTGCCAACTGAAAAATGTATAAAAGTCAACGTTGCTGAGTGAGTTCTAGTTTATTAAGTATTAAAGATACCTTGTATAATGTATATATATGAAAATACTCTTTTTGTAAAAATACATCTCTTACTCTTGTATGTGAGCACGCATTAACTATACAACAAGGTAAGGCTCTCTTTCTTTACTGTATGCCTTGTTTATTTCGTACTCCTTTAACTTTATCTTTCACTGTCTATGTGGACCAATGAGCAATACCCTAAACTATGTGCGCGGAGAAACTGGTGTTGGGCCCCCCACAATCTATAGTCTGAATTACTGTATACAAGGTCGGCCCAGTCACCTAGGGCATGCTACAAAGGTCCGCCAATCTCAATTGATTAGCCCTGTGAGCATAAGGGGTAGCTAACCCGCATCACAGTTAAGCTAACGACAACATGGTCGTGCACCTCCTATATGCTTGCAAGACTTGTTAACTTTTTAATTAAGTTACACTTCTCTTTGTTATTCCTCTTTCACTATGTTAAAGATAATACTTGCATTTGTGATCATAGGCACACCACATAAGTTACACAATAATAATTACTATGATCATAGGAACAATCTTATAATAATGTAAATATAATAACAATTAAAAACCCTAAGTGAAACTTGGGTCAAACTCTAATGATTCTGTTTTGCTCAAAATTTCAAAAATTATTCTAAGTGTTCTAGACGCATAGGCACTATGCAGGCGCTTGAGGTCTGTGTAGTTACATGGGCACTATTCAGGCGGTTCAAGACTTAGACGTTTGGGGAATCCCAGACGCATGGGCACTATTTGGACGTTTAAACACTTAGACGTTTGGGGAATCCCAGACGCATGGGCACTATTTAGACATTTGTCCCTCACTTAGGCGCCTGAGTCAAAACCTCAGACGCATGGGCTACTGTTCAGGCGGTTGGGCTTGCACTTAAATTTTCTAAGGCGTTTCTAGACGGTTGGGGCACTGTTCAGGCGGTTGGGCCCTGTTTAGATGTTTGGGCCTACTTAAACTTTTTAAGGCAAATCTCAGACGGTTGGGAGTACTGTTTGGGTGGTTGGGCAACCTGTTTAGCATGTTTTAATATATTATCAATCCCAATCATTTTTTTCTTACATGTTCTAAGCTTAATAACACCATTCTAAGTATAACTAACACCTAACCACCATAAGAACATTATCATACACACATAGATACATACGGGTGTTCAAAACGAACTTTGTAAAAACGGTTTTACATACATTTTCATCCCCAAAGAATTAAAACAAGTAAAATACGGGGTCTAGAACTCACCTTAGTGTTTTTCGGGTATAAACTCCTCTCTTGAGCTTTCTCAGACGTTTTTAGCACCTAAAACCCACACACATACAACCCGAACACACAAACACATTTATAAGCACATGAAAGAGACTAGAAACATCTAAAACATCATAAAACTGAGAATTCTTACCAAAAACTTCGAATTCCCTTTCCTCTTCTATAACCTCCGAGAATTCTCTGCTCCTCTCTCTCTCTCTCTAAAATTCCAAATGATAGGTGAAAAGTAACATAGCATGGGCGACCATGTTGCTTTTGTACAAAAAGAATGTTTAAATTTGTACTTTTGACACATTTAACCCCTCCACTTGGGTTAAATGGCATATTTCCATTTTTATTCTTCATTTTACCCCTCTTTATATTATCCGGGTGTTACAAGTCCACCCCCTTTATAGGTTTCGTCCCCGAAACTTGTTATTGCTCGAACAGATGAGGGTAATGTTGTCTCATCTCTGCTTCAGTCTCCCACATAGATTCGGACCCTTTCTTGTGTTTCCACTGTACACGTAAGAGAGGAACCACTTTATTCCTTAGCCTTTTCTCTTTACGATCAATGATCGCCACTGGTTGCTCCATATAATTGAGCCGTTTTTCCACTTCGATATCTCCCAGTGGTACAATCATGTCCTCGTCTGCTAAACACTTCCGCAGATGAGATACATGGAATGTTGGGTGAATTCCACTTAACTCATCTGGTAGTTCCACCCTATAGGCCACCTCTCCTACTCGAGCAATGATTCGGAAAGGTCCTATATAGACTGGGCTCTACTTGCCCCGCTTCCTAAACCGAATGATGCCCTTCCAAGGTGAGACTTTCAACATAACCCTGTCACCCACCTGGAACTCAATCGGTCTATGCCTCTTATCAGCATACGACTTCTGTTTATCTTTAGCTGCCATCATAAAGGCTTTGATCTTTTCTAGTTTCTCAGTCATAGCCTCGATCACCTCAATAATTCCCAACTCTTTCTGACCAATGTCACTCCAACAAATGGGTGTTCTGCATCTCCTACCGTATAGCATCTCGTATGGTGGCATGCCAATGCTGGCATGATAACTATTGTTGTACGAGAATTCTGCTAACAGCAGGTGGTCATCCTAACTCCCTCCAAAATCGATCACACACGCTCGAAGCATGTCCTCGAGTGTATGGATCATCCTCTCAGACTGACTATCAGTCTGAGGATGATAAGCCGTGCTGATATGTAGCCTCGTCCCCATCGCATCGTGGAATTTCTTCCAAAACTTCGATGTGAATCGGGTGTCACGATCCGATACGATTGACACCAGCATGCCATGATGAGCTACGATATCTCTGATAAACAGGTTCGCAAGTCCCTCAGACGAATACGTCTCTCGGATCGGCAGTAAGTGAGCACTCTTCGTAAAACGATAAACTACCACCCATATGGCATCATACCCTTTCGGGGTACGCGGCAACTTCGTAATAAAATCCATGGTAATATGCTCCCACTTCCACTCGGTATATCCAACGGTTGGATCTTCCCGTAAGGCTTCTCATGTCCTGCCTTCACTTGCAAGCAAGTAAGGCACTTACTCACGTACTCCACTACATCACGTTTCATATCCGGCCACCAGTAGTCTTTCTTCACGTCTTGATACATCTTGGTGGTACTGGGATGAATGGACTATCGAGTTTTTTGGGCTTCATCCATGATTCTCCCTCGTAGATCTCCATAACGAGGGGTCCATATTCGCCCAAAGCGGGTTTTAACCCCGTGGGTGTTTTCTCCCAGCTCTACAACTAGACCTCCCATTCGTTCAGAGTTAAGGTGATCTTCTTTCAGCGCCTTATTCTGAAATTCTTTCACTTGAGTCATCATGTCCGAGGTCATCACTAACTGATACGCCTTCACCCGAATCGGCTCGGGTCTCTCTTTTTGGCTGAGGGCATCGGCCACCACGTTGGCCTTGCCCGGATGGTAATGGATCTCGCAATCGTAATCCTTTATGCGCTCTAGCCACCTTCTCTATCTCTTGTTAAGATCCTTTTGCTCAAAGAAATACTTCAAGCTCTTGTGGTCGGTGAAAATGGTGCACTTCGTGCCATATAGGTAGTGCCTCCAAATCTTCAATGCAAAAACCACAGCTGCTAACTCCAAATCATGTGTAGGGTAGTTGACTTCGTGGGTTTTCAACTGCTGGGATGCGTAGGCTATTACCCTTCTATGTTACATTGCATCTACACGCAACCTAACCCAGAATAAGATGCATCCGAATACACCACTAAGTCTTCACTCCCCTCGGGCAATGTCAAGACAGGAGCTTGTGTTAATCTCATCTTCAACTCCTCAAAGGCATACTCCTGTCCCTGGCCTCACACGAATTTTACATCCTTGCGAGTCAACTTGGTCAAAGTGAGGCTATCTTGGAAAAGTCTTGAATGAACCTTCTATAGTAGCCTGCCAAACCGAAGAAACTACGGATCTTGGATGGCGTCTTTGGTGACTTCCATTGCATCACCGCCTCCACCTTTGCTGGGTCTACCATTATTCCTTCAGCATTAACGACATGACCCAAAAATTGAACCTCGCGCAACCAAAAAGCACACTTGGAGAATTTGGCATACAACTTCTCTCTCCTAAGTGTCTCCAAAACCTCGCGTATGTGGCCGGCATGTTCTCCCTTACTCTTAGAATAAATCAGGATATCATCAATAAACACTATCACTGATTTATCTAGCATTGGCCGGCATACTCGATTCATCAAGTCCATAAAGGCAGCTGGCGCGTTAGTTAGTCCAAAGGACATGACAAGAAACTCGTAGTGTCCATGACGCGTTAGGAATGTCCTGCTCCTTCACCTTCAATTGATGGTAGCCAGATCAAAGATCTATTCTCGAGAACCAACTGGCACCTTGGAGCTGATCAAACAAGTCATCAATCCTTAGTAATGGATACCGATTCTTCACTGTTAACTTGTTTAGTTCTCGGTAGTCGATGCACATTCGCATACTACCATCCTTTTTCTTTACGGACAATACCGGATCACCCCAAGGAGAGATACTTGGTCGAATGAATCCCTTATCCATTAACTCCTGCAATTGTTCCATGAGTTCCTTCATCTCAGTTGGAGCTAATCAATACGGTGCTTTGGCAACGAGTTGAGCATCGGGTATCAAATCAATTTGGAACTCGATTTCGCGATTCGGTGGCACGCCGGGTAGGTCTTCCGGAATAAATCCGGAAAGTCACACACCACTGGCACATCAGATAGTTGTGGTGTTGACGTGTCTACATCCTTCACGTAGGCCAAATAGCCACTACATCCACGTCTCATGCATTTTCCCGCCAATGCCATCGAAATCACCTTTGGAATCGTAGTAACACGGTCTCCATAAACCGTCACTCAACTTCCATCGGGCACAATTAGCCGAATCATCTTCTTGCGACATACGATGTTTGCTTCATAAGTTGCTAACCAATCCATCCCTAGGACTACATCAAATCCACCTAGGGGCATCACATGTAACTTAGCAGCAAACCTATGACCTTCTAATTCTATGGCACAGTGCTCTATCGCCTCAGTAACTCTAGTAGACTTACCGATAGCAGTCTCTACGTCAAAAGGCTCACTAATACTCCTACTGCTAGCAGACAACTTAGCACAGAAGTTAGTAGAAATAAAATTCCTACTAGCACTAGAATCAAACAATAAAGAGGCACAAGTTTGATTTACTAGAAACACACCTACCACGACATCGGGATCCACCCTGGCTTCTTCCCGGGTCATGGTGTAAGCTCTAGCACTTGCCCTCTGCCCTCCTTCCTCCAGCTTCTTCTTCACCCCAGAGCTCTCCGCCCTCGGCTTCTTGCAGTCTTTCATCACGTGGCCCTCCTTGCCACAATTATAACACTTCAGCACCCTACAGTCTCTAGCGATGTGGTCGGGCCTACCACACTTGAAGCATACATTCATTCCCATCCTACACTCACCGGTATGTTCCCTTCCATATTTGCCACACTTCTTTTACCCCGAGCTTTTCGACACCCTACGATCATCCACATTCATCCTCTTGTTGTTTGGGGTGAAACCACCATGCCCAAACCTCTTCCCATTCCAGCTTTTATCACCACCACTCGTCTTCTTCACCTCCACCACAGTCTCCTCTCGCTCATCATAAACCTGCTTGCCAAGTCCACCACTGATCAAAAAGTACCTGGCTAAGCAGCAATCAGATGCCTGCGAATATCAGCCGGTAGTCCTTGGATGTACCTCTTGATCTTCCTTGACACCGGCATCACCTGATCCGTTACTAGCCTCGCCAAATGGTGTACTGCTGGTGGGTCATGGTTCCCGCCTCAAGTTGCAGGAACTCCCTCTCGATCCTGTCGAGTTCCTGGTGAGGAAGAAATTCCTCAATCACTAGCTATTTCAGCTCCTTCCATCGCATCTTCCCGATGGCTCTAGCACCCTCAGCTTGGACAATGTTGTCCCACCAACATAACGCTGAGTCAACAAGGAGTGAGTCGTGAACTTCACCTTCTGGTCTTCGCGACACTCACTGATTTCCAACACCGCCTCCATCTCCCTTACCCAGCGGTGAGCGGCAGCAGCATTGCCATTACCATCGAAGGTCGGGGGGCTTGCACCTTTGGAATGCCCATAACTGCACCCCTTGGTCGTCCCCCACTACATCGTCCTCCTCTTCGTCAGACAATACAGTCTCAGGCTCTGGTCATTCCTCCTCCCCTCTGCTCCCCTTGCCCGTTGATCCCTTCCTATACTCCTTTTCCTTCCTCTCTCTCTTGCTTCTCACAGCCCTGATGACTTCAGCCACCACAGACGGTAAAACTGGCTGCATGACCTGGTGTACTTCATCAGCAATCGCCTCCCTAGCTGAGGCGTTCAGGCTGGCATTCTCATTCTCCTCACTTTGGCCATGAACCTCAGGGTTCTCATGAGCCATCTCAGGAGCCTTAGCACTACTCCTAGTCATACGTGGCCGACCTCTGCCTCTAGAAGCCTTGGAATACTTCTGTCCAGCCATTTTGTAGATGCTATAAGATTCAAACACTAACACAGTCATTCAAGGTAATAACTCAGTTTATGTCAAGTATAGTAAGTCCCTAATGACAGTGGCCAGTTGTGATTAACCACTTACTTTACTCATCACACCCCAAGCATTTCCTATCCTGACTACATCAGTATCTAGATCTACTAAGAACACATAAGTCAAATAGCACACGCACATAATACTAGAAATCATTTATAAAGGACATACCTGATCGCACGTAGCTACTCGGGCTACACGTACAAAATACCGGTTATCATTTTACCCAATGCACTTAAACTATAGCTCTGATACCAACTTGTAAGGCCCCATTCCCGGGCACCTCACAGTTGGTTATTCATTGCACATAAACAAATTAATATACATTTCATTAAATAAACAGCGAAATTACGTGAGCAAAAACCATTCTCTATTATTAAAAAGATACTGTTGTTAAGCAATACAACAATGCTAAAGTTACAAAGGATTACTTAATTGCATTACAAAACAACAATATCATGACTTCATAATGGATGTCAGACTTACCATGCCGAGTAGCTTCACCCTCGTGCCATCCTCAGTAACAATTACCTGCCAACTGAAAAATGTATAAAAGTCAGCGTTGCTGAGTGAGTTCTAGTTTATTAAGTATTAAGATACCTTGTATAATGTATATATATGAAAATACTCTTTTTGTAAAAATACATCTCTTACTCTTGTACGTGAGCACGCATTAACTATACAACAAGGTAAGGCTCTCTTTCTTTACTGTATGCCTTGTTTATTTCGTACTCTTTTAACTTTATCTTTCACTGTCTATGTGGACCAATGAGCAATACCCTAAACTATGTGCACGGAGAAATTGGTGTTGGGCCCCCTACAGTCTATAGTCTGAATTACTGTATACAAGGCCGGCCCAGTCACCTAGGGCATGCTACAAAGGTCAGCCAATCTTAATTGATTGGCCCTGTGAGCATAAGGGGTAGCTAACACTCATCACAGTTGAGCTAATGATAACATGGTCGTGCACCTCCTATATGCTTGCAAGACTTGTTAACTTTTTAATTAAGTACCACTTCTCTTTGTTATTCCTCTTTCACTATGTTAAAGATAATACTTGCATTTGTGATCATAGGCACACCACATAAGTTACACAATAATAATTACTATGATCATAGGAACAATCTTATAATAATGCAAATATAATAACAATTAAAAGCCCTAAGTCAAACTTGGGTCAAACTCTAATGATTCTGTTTGTCTAAAATTTCAAAAATTATTCTAAATGTTCTAGACGCATGGGCACTATGCAGGCGCTTGAGGCCTGTTTAGTCGCATGGGCACTATTTAGGCGGTTCAACACTTAGACCTTTGGGGAATCCCAGACGCATGGGCACTATTTGGACGTTTCAACACTTAGATGTTTGGGGAATCCCAGACACATGGGCACTATTTGGACGTTTGTCCCTCACTTAGGCGCCTGAGTCAAAACCTCAGACGCATGGGCTACTGTTCAGGCGGTTGGGCTTGCACTTAAATTTTCTAAGGCATTTCTAGACGGTTGGGGCACTTTTCAGGCGGTTAGGCCCTGTTTAGATGTTTGGGACTACTTAAACTTTCTAAGGCAAATCTCAGACGGTTGGGAGTACTATTTGGGTGGTTGGGCAACCTGTTTAGCATGTTTTAACATATTATCAATCCCAATCATTTTTTTCTTACATGTTCTAAGCTTAATAACACTATTCTAAGTATAACTAACACCTAACCACCATAAGAACATTATCATACACATATAGATACATACGGGTGTTCCAAGCGAACTTTGTAAAAACAGTTTTACATACATTTTTAGCCCTAAAGAATTAAAACAAGTAAAATATGGGGTCTAGAACTCACCTTAGTTATTTTCGGGTCTAAACCCTTCTCTTGAGCTTTCTCGGACGTTTTTAGCACCTAAAACCCACACACATACAACCCGAACACTCAAACATATTAATAAGCAATGACCGAGACTAGAAACATCTAAAACATTATAAAACTGGAATTCTTACCAAAAACTTTGAATTCCCTTTCCTCTTCTATAACCTCCGAGAATTCTCTGCTCTTCTCTCTCTCTCTCTAAAATCCGAATGATAGGTGAAAAGTAACATGGCATGGGCGGCCATGTTGCTTTTGCACAAAAACAATGTTTAAATTTGTACTTTTGACACATTTAACCCCTCCACTTGGGTTAAATTGCAATTTCCATTTTTATTCTTCATTTTACCCCTCTTTATATTATCCAGGTGTTACATTTTTTTCTTTTACACATAACGCACCAACACCATTAGTCATTAGCTTGATTGCGTTTCACATGTTTTTCATGTGCTTTGCTCATTTTTATGGTCATTCGCACACATTTGTGGTGTTTATTTTACTCCTCACCCTTTATTGGAAATGCATTGATTGTGTTAATCAGGGATAAGATGGAAACCCACAGGCAGTTGAACTATAGTTTGAATTGTTTCACCAATGAAGTCTACTCGTCTATTGTGTTGAATCTACCGACACATCATATAATGGACTAGCAGGCCCTAGGTCTACTTTCTCTATGTAACCTCAGTAACAGACTAGTTTACTATCATTTTTCCTTTATTTGGCTTAGACTTCTTAGACTTGTAATTGTAATATAACATTTTGATCATTTAAGTCCTTTTGATGTCCCAAACAATTAGTTCCCTGTGTACTATCATTTTCCATAATTTTTGAATCAATATCATAGATTTGATTTCTTTGCTTTCAGCTTATCTGCCTCGCCCCCGTTTTTTTAAATAATTAAATACTGAAACTAAACTATTCTCCCCCTAAAATTCTAAAACCGAAAATCTTTTTGTGTTTTTGGATTTTTAAAGACAGGAATATAAAATAAACAAAATAAAAAAACATAAAGACGGACTATGAACTTGATTCATCTGGAATCACATCACTTTTCTTTTTAACGCCATTGACCTCTAAGAGATATAGAAACCGAGGTTTGTCAAAAGCTTTTGTGTAGAGGTCGGCGCGTTGGAAATCCATGTTAATTTTAACAACATCGATTAATTGTTTTTCAAAACAGTCACGTATAAAGTGATATTTAATACTGATGTGTTTAGTGTTTGGGTGTTGGATCGGATTTTTAGTGACAACAATAGCAGCAGAATTATCAACAAAATAGGGGTGTTAGAAATTGCAAACCGTAGTCTCGCATTTGCTGTTGAATCCAAATAATTTATGAATAGCAACTTGCAGCAGCAACGTATTCAGCTTCACATGATGACAGAGCAACAGACGTCTGCTTCTTACACTGCCAGGTGACTAATCGTCTTCCAAAAACTGACATCCCGCTGATGTTGACTTATAATTCATCTTGCAACCACCATAATCCGAGTTACTATACGCTATAAGCTCAAAGTCATTATCATGAGGATACCACAACCCGAGTGTTGGAGTACCCTTCAGATAATAGAAGATCCACTTTACCCCAATTAAATAATTCACTTTTGGTTTTGCCTGATATCTAGAACAGAGACACGTGACGTACATAATGTCAGGACGAGAAGCTGTGAGGTACATGAGATATCCGATCATTCCTCGATACATAGTGGCATCAACCAGATCACCATTTTTATCGGGTGCCGTATCATGGTTCGTGGCAAGTGGAGTACCTGCAACCGTTGCATTCTCCCTGTCGAACCGACTGATGATATCTCCAATATATTTGGTCTGATGTAGGAAGATTCCATTGGTGTCTGATCTACTTGTAAACCGAGAAAGAACTTCATTTCTCCCATGGCACTCATCTCAAACTCAGCTTTAATCACTGATTCGAAGTCTTTACATAATGCTTCGTTTTTGGAACCGAAGATTATGTCATCCACATATATCTGCACCAATAGTAAATCACCATATTTTTCTTTGATGAACAACGTATAGTCAATGACCCCTCTGTGAAATCCATGTTTCAACAGATGAGTAGAGAGTTTCTCATACCAAGCTCGAGGGGCTTGATGAAGCCCGTACAACGCCTTGTCCAGTTTATAAACTCTATCCCGATGATAAGGATCCTCAAATCCTTCGGGTTGACTGACGTACACCGTTACACGATTTCACCATGAAGGAATGCACTTTTCACATCCAATTGATCAACTTTGATCTTTATATAGGATGCATAGGCTAAGAAGATACGAATTGCTTCCATCCTTGCCACAGGTGCAAACATTTCATTTTAGTCAATGCTTTCAACTTGTCTAAACCCTTGAATGACGATCCAAGCCTTGTTTCTGATTATGACCCCTTGGTCATCTTTCTTACACCGAAGAACCCATTTAATGTCAATCACCTTTTCACCTTTTGGTCTGTCCACAAGAGTCCAGACTCCTAACTTCTTGAACTGAAGGAGTTCTTCTTGCATAGCACTTACCCATGCTTCATCTTTTAAAGCCTTGCTTACATACTTTGGCTCAACTTGAGACACAAAACATCGATAAGCACCATCGTGTAAGTAGTCCTTTTCCATGACTGCAGCATAATCAGCTGAATATAGTTGATTTCTTGTCTGAACTCTCCCAATAGAATATCCCCGATGATGTTGTCTAGGGATGATGCATATTAACTAGAGTTCCGGGAGTGGTGGGAACAACTACCATATTATCCAGAATTTGAATCCCAGGTTCAGTTTCTAAGGCTGATGGAGTATGGGGTTTAGAAGTTACAGTTGCATCATGATCAGATGTTGGTGTACTTTCAGTAGTGGGAACCTGCTCCTCCTGGTTTGCACTCTCAGTTTCAACGTCCTCATCATCGGAGGAAGAATCACTTATCTCAAGCTCTCTCCCTGAAGGGCTAGAAGTATCTTCTAATGAAACCGATGATGTCGAGTCGCATGTAGGGGTGTTCAGAACATCGTACATCATTTGAGCAGCTAACTCATCATCAGAATGGGAAGGAGGAAGATTGAAGGATTTAAAGAATCCATCATAGTCGAAGAAAAGGTAGGTCCTTTCCCGCAGGGGGTGGTGTATCTTTGTACATCAACGTTGCACCACACTTCTACCTGACTAGTTGAGTTATTGTAAACCATTTTGTCTGGTATACTGTATCCAAGGAAGATACCTTCTTCTGCCTTCTCACAGAACTTCCCAGTCTAATTTTCTTTATCAGCATGCAGGGTGCGCCAAATGGTTCTAGATGCTCCAAGTTAGGTTTAAGTCGCTGGAGCAGCTCATAACAAGTTTTTCCATGACGTTTGACCACCCAGACGCGATTAACTGTATAACATGCATTAGCCACTGCCTCGTTTCAGAATTGAACTGGCAGTTTTGAGTCAGCTAGCATTGTCCTTGCTGTTTCTATCAAGCTCCTATTCTTCCGTTCAACAACGCCATTCATCTATGGAGTGTATGCAGAAGTGAATTGATGAACAATCCCTTTCTCACGATAGAATGCCTCTATCCACTAATTCTTGAATTATGTCCCATTGTCTGAACGTATTTTCTTAACTTTCAGCTTGTAGAGGGATTCCATATGGTAACTAGATGTTTGAAGGATTCAAATGTCTTTGATTTGCTTTCAGAAACATCACCCAAGAGAATCTTGAGTAATCATCTGTCACCACAAAGCAGTACCAATCTCCAGCAATGCTCTTTGTGCTGACTGGGCCAAACAGATCCATATGAAGAAGCTCAAGAGGAATCTCGATAGAATGAACTTTCTTTGACTTGTGAGACTTCTTTGTCTATTTCCCTTTCTTGCATGCTATGCAGAAGTCTGGAAGCCAGAAGTTCTTGACAGTAACTCCATCCACCAGATCATTCGGAACCAAATGATTTATCTTCCTAGGATTTATGTGTCCCATTCTCCTGTGCCAGGAAACTAAATCTCTTTCTGTTGCTTTTGACAAGAAGCACTGAGCAGTAGACTCAGTTGTGGAGGCTTTGGATAGGTCCAAGACATACAGGTCGTTATATCTTAAAGCCGACATTAGTACTTGCTCCTCCGGGATGACATACTCCTTCTTCAGTATGTAGTACTTCTTGTTGTCAGACACAACCTTGAATCCCTTATCACAGATTTTGGGAGATAGAAAAAGCAAGTTGTTTTGCAATTGTTGATCATAGTTGACCTTGTCAAACTTCACTTTCTCATTTCCCACTTCGCCTTGTGCGGTGATGTAACATCCTTTATTCCTACGAATGATACGTGTCCCCCTTTAATTTGCTTGACGTTGAAAAGGAGGGATGAATTCCTGGTCATGTGCCTGGAAGCCCCACTATCAATAATCCAGGTATTAGTGATAGCGCTATAGCGGACACCCTGCACATATAAAGGAAATGATTAGTTCAGGTTTGGGACCCAAGCCTTAACTGGCTTGGGTGTCCCAGAGGTATTACATATCATGAAATCAACCCACTGTCCTTCAGAGGATAAGAACACATCTTTCTTCTTCTTGTCCTCACTATCAGACACATTACTTGATGTTTCCTTCCATAAACCAGTTTTATGTAAGGCCTGTTTGTAGTAAACAGACGACTGGCTAATGGTTTGAACTTTAGGTTCACTAATAATCCTAGATTTAACCTTAGGTGACACAACCTCACTTTGAGCTTATCTGTGTAGCCTTTGGTATCTTGGAGGAGTATTAGATCTAGTTTTAGAAAATATTTGTTTTTTATCAAAAAGTTCAATTTTCTTTTAGGTGTCTGATAGTAAGGATAATTTGAAGAAATATGTCCTCGTTTTCCACAACTGTAGTAGGATCTTCCTTCGACAGTTTGAGGAAGGTTTTGATATGGGGTTGAATTTGGTCGGGGGCTGGGTAGTTTCTCTTCCTTTTTAGATGTTTCACCTTCTTTTACAAACTTATTGTTTTGACGTTTTGAACATCTTTCGATTTCATTTTATTTGGATTTTGATGATTAACAAGTTTAGCATTTGTTGGTTTAGATCTTTTAGGTTCTGAAATAGACGTTTGTGAACCAGACCCTAAATTAACCTTCTCAATTTTATCACCCAAATCTGCAACAGGCATCTTATCTTTAGATCCTGAAGTAGTATCCTTCTATTCAGTGATAGACTTCACAAGTTTACCCGTAGTATCTGGATCACTGACCAGAGGAGTAGACACCACATGATTCTTTACCGGGTTATTATAAATTGGTCTACATTTAGTATTTAAAAGGATTGAATGTGGTGGCAGTACTACCTTATAACCCAGACCTTCCCCGCCATTTCGTTCTTTCACTAAGTTTGAACTATGTGAGAAGAACTCGCCAAACTATGCAGTTTTTGTTTTAAAGATTCAACTTCGACTTGCAAAACTGCTTTTTCCTTTTTAGTTTCTTCCAAAGAATTTAAGTATAACTTAATGTCATTAGATTGATTTAGGCAACAACCTCGGTTTCCCTTAGTTGTTTCCCTAACAGTTCTATCTTTTCTTTAAAGCTACACTCATTTTGTTTTAAAACATGATTTGCTTCAGTGCAGAGTTGTAAATCATTACTAGATTATCATTGTGTTCTAATAACCTAGCAAATTTTAAATCAATGCTTTCTCTAGATTTATCAAATTTAGTACAAGCATGTTTATCAAATAATTCGTCTTTAGAATATACCTATGCAGTACCAGACAAATCAGCCATCAATGCAGTGTCAGAGTCTTCAGTGACTGGAGATTCTGAGTTTGCAGCACTTAGCTCTTCTTCAACCAAATGATCAACGACATCCATAGCTTCTTCAATATCTGAGCGTGCATGCTCAGCTACGATGTCGCCCTCACTTGCAGATCCATCATCCAAGGTATCCACTAATGCAACATTTGATTCACCCTCAGATACGAATAGGAAGGACCAGTCTTGTCCTTCATCACCTTGAGCAACCAAAGCATTAGACTCTTTACTTGAAGATGATGCTTCAATCTTATCCTTGTCTTGACGGTTGAATGAAGAAAAAGGATTGCCATTCCTAGTCTTCTTTGGCTTTACGCACTCACGTTTGAAGTGCTCCTTTTCTCCACAATTGAAGCATGTGACCTTGGTTTTATCAAACCCAAATGTCGTGTCTTTAGTTGCAACCAAGTTTTGCCCCGTCTTCTTAACAAACTTCTTTGCCCGTCTAACAGCACTGGCTAAGGCCCACATGATGTCCATGCGCTCCAACTCAATTTCATCAACTTGCTCGTAGTCCTCGTCAGCAAGATGACAGTTTCCAATCTTCCCACCGACTAATCCATCATAAGATTGAACAACAGCAGCTAGAAGATCCATTTGCTCTTTAGCCACTTCCATGGTGACATTTCGAGATTCTTGGTCTTCAGCATGGTTGTATTTTCCTCAGGAACAATGTATTGGGTTCCAGATGACCCTGACGTTTTCTTTCCTGAGGAACTACTATGGGAAGGAGCAGAAGAGTTAGACACAAATGCCGTTCATAGCGGTGCACCTGATGATGCCGGAGTTGGAACAGAATTGTACAATGCAGGATTCTGAGCATAGGACCCTTTCTTTGACTTGTATTTCTGACGTAGTTCTTTCTCCCTTAACTTCAGAATGAAATCATTTATGTCTAAAGTAGCAAGAGTGTTATTTTGTCTCAGATTAGACACAAATGAATCCCATTTGTCTGGCAGACCATTAGCAAACTTGAAACTTTATCTTCCATGGATGTGGTCACGCCATGAGTGTGCAACTCACTCATTAAGTGATAGAATCTATCAATTATGTCATCTAAGCTCTCTTTTTCCTATCGGTGAAAAATTGTCAAATTCCTTTTTAGAGCTTTAGCCTTCAGTTGCATTCCCCTCATATCATTTTTCTAATGCCTCCCATAACTTCTTCGACTGCTTGTTCTCTGAGAACTGATGGAATATGTCCTTAGGTATAGACTGAGTCAACAAGGCATATGCTTTCTTTTTAACATTATACAGAGTCTTCTGGGATTCACTCATTCCTCCCAGGTCAATTTTTACCCCATTAGCACTGACCGTAGCGTGTACCCAGTCTCAATAACGTCCATGGTTGGGGTTAACTCCATTCAAGTAGATTTCAAACCACTGTTTCCACTATGGGTATTCATCCAACGTTAACAACTTTGGAGGTTTGTTGTGGTTCCCGATTTCATTTTCCATAAGTATAAGATTCTGGATACGTGAGTCCTTTCCAGCAGTGAATGCAGAAACTGATCTTCCATTACTTTGAACTTGATAAACTTAGAACAGGACAGATTGACTTATACGATTGAACAAGACGACTGGGTCAACCGTGTCGTGTGCGATTAAGGATGCGTATGACTTCAATCATGCGATTGGATTCAGTTGTGTGAATAACAGACGTTTGAGGTCAACTGAGTGGAATAACTCAATCATGCGGATGAACTGTGCGGATGAGTCCAGTCGTACGATTGAACTATGCGAATGAAATTCATTCGTGCGATTAAGCTAATAGTGCGACTAAAGCTGCTGTTGCGGGAAAATATCGAATTTTTGAACACTTTGACACAAAAATACGAATTTTACGAACCCTAATCTGCCGTATGGTAAAGGTCAAACTTTAACACAATTCGTCAAAAACAAGTTTTTGATGCAAAAGTGGATCTTTTGATTGAAAACGTTGATTTTAAACCACCAAAACCATCGAATCCACGCAAAATCACGAGCCTAAGCTCTAATACCACTTGATAAGACCGTTTTCGTATGGATTACTAACGGATTCTACGTGAGACCAGATCAAATAGCGTAGAATTCTATTTGATTGGCGATCCAATCAGTGAGAACGAACAACCTGATCGATCTAACGATGAAACAAACATTAATAACGGATTGGAATCGATTAGGAACGAACTATGAACTTGGATGGACGAACTTTGACCCTCTGGACGACTAGGGTATGAAAGTATTTGAAGTATTCTGTTTTTCCACGAATTACGTGGTATATTAGGTTATCTGTTTCCATTCGTATTGTAACACCCAGTTAGTTTATTAAAGCAATAAAGAAGGAAATGTCAATAAACCCAAGTTTGAGGTTAAAAGTGTAAAGGTGACAAAAGTACAAAGTTGGTGTAAGGTGGGCATGGCCCCCACCCTACCTTCACCACACCATTTCATTTGGATTTTGAAAGAGAGAGAGAGCAGAACTCTCCGGTTTTTAGAAGAAAAAGAGAAGAGCTGATTTCAAGGTAAGATTCTAGGTTTTCATGTGTTCATGTTGGGTTTTGCCTCGGTTGTATGCTTATATGTGTGGTGTGTTCGTTGTGTGTGTTTTGGTAGGTTTTAGGTGTTGAACTTGTAGTAAGAGGTTTTGAAGGAAGTCATACCAAGAGGCTGCTAAGGTGAGTTCTAGATTCCCCACTTTACATGTTTTAACTGATTTTGGGGCTGGAAATGCATGATGTACGTTTTTATAAAGTTGGGTTTCACACCCGATGTATATTTTGAATGTGTATGTGGGTGGGTGTGATTGGGTGCATTTGATGTTATGATTATGATATGTGTATGTTTTTTATGCTTAGGATGTTAGACTAAGCCTAGAATATGCTACATTAGGGTTTAGGACTGAATGTGAATGTTGTTAGTGTGTTAAGACTCTCGCTCGCCTAAGATTGGGCCCATGCGCCCAACTAACTAAACTGCCTAAGTGTTCCCATGCGCCTAAGACTTCATGCGCCCGAATAGTACCCCATGCGCCTGAATAATACCTTAGAAATTCTAAGTATAGTTCATGTGCCTGAACAGTGGTTCATGCGCCTAGGATTTCTGACCAAATGCCTAAGTATTGGGGCTCATGCCGCCCCATAGTGTCCATGCGCCTGACCTTCCCATGCGCCTAAGTGACTTCATGCGCCTGAAAGGCTCATGGGCCTAAGTGTTAAAAGCTTTAAGTATGTGTTGATGCGCCTGCATAGTTGAAATGCGCCCAGACGGGCTTATGCGCCCAACACTCAGAATTTATTACAGGAATTTTAATGGGAGTCTGTGCAATTAGGGTTTGGAATAATGTTTGACTAGGGTTATTAAATGCTTATTTCCATGCATGATCATGATTGTATTTATGTTCCTATTATTTATTATTATCATTATTGTTATCATTATTATTATTTTATTATTATATTATATTATTATTATTATTATTATTATTATATATTATTACTATTATTATTGTATGACTTTACGTGTATGTTTATGATTGTAACGTAAAGTATTGTCATTAATAAAGGAAAGATTATGATGAAGAAATGGAGTGTAATAAATGAATGAAAGTCTTGCAAGCAATGTATGAAGGTGCACGGCCTTGTTGTCGTTAGCTCAACTGTGATGCGGGTTAGCTACCCCAAAGGATGCACACATGGTCAATCATTTAGATTGACAATGAAGTGAGTGACCCTGTTATCGCAAAAGACTCGGATAGAGTGCAATCCTTGAGATTACCAATGAGGTGAGCGATCCGTTGTCGCAAAAGACTCGGAAAGATATGATAAAAGTACGAATGAACGAAAGAATAAATAAAGTTATACCTTGTTGTAATGTACTATGTGCTAACGTATGGAAGTAAAAGGGAAGGTCGTATGAAAAAGAGTATTTTTATATGTAAACTACTCAAGGTATTTTAGTGATTTTAAAACTAGAACTCACTCAGCAACGCTGACTTTTATGCATTTTCAGTGGCAGGTAACTTGTTGCTGAGATGGCACGCGGGTGAAGCTACTCTCGCGGGCATGACTGACATCCATTCATGCTTGATATCACTGTTGTTTCGTAATGCAATTAAACAATTCTTTTGTAATCTAATTAGATCCTAGTGTATTGCTAACAACAATTTTATAATGAAAGAATGGGCTTTTATTAAGTTAATTCCGCTGCTTAAATTTGTAAATATGTAATGTTTTATATGATTATTGTTATGAATGACCAACTGTGAGGTCTCCGGGAACGAGGCCTTACACGTACGACTGAACCATTAGCATGGTTCAGTCGTGGACTGAATCATGCGGCTGATTCATACGCACGACTGAAGGTTCAGTCATACGACTGAATCAATCTTATGTCTCAGTCATATACGCTGATCCAGTCTCCTAGTTAGTCATGCGCTGTTCCATAAGTATGGTTCATTCATGCGTATGGTCCATAAGTATGATCCATTAGCATGAAATACCACATGAATATGCTGAACACATTTCTAAGTTCTTATTGACTTAGACTATGTAAAACAACATCAAACCTATATATTAAGTTCATACATGTGAATCACATTCATATAATGATAATATGACATAATCAATCACAAATAAACATCAAAATGCATTTTCATATACCATTGAATCGTCACATTACATCATATTACATCAGTATAAGACAT